>VWZS01001379.1:288761-534292 GCA_013397075.1 Rhabdornis inornatus
ATCAAGGTAGGAGCAAATTTGAAAGGATGATTTGTGTTGTACGTTTTCAGCTACAAACAAGAAAAAAATCAAGGGTTGGAAAAGAGGTGAGGAATCTGAGCAAACACAACAAGTCTGATCTAATTAATCTGGTTGCCTCAAATGTCATCACTATTTTACCTCAAATACATTTTAGTCTCAGGATATTGCAGATGTTAGTGTTGTTTAAATGAGGGAAAAAAAACAAAACATATAAACTCTTCTCTGATGGAATCCTTCTTTCCGAGAAGGATTAACGTAAAATCTGTGCCTAAACTAACTTTTACCTTTATCTTGGTGATAAAAATGTGCAATAAGAGGGAAGCAAGTGGATTTTTTTTATATAAGTGGCTTGTTTGGGTTGGTACATGCAGGTGACAGCAGGCACTGCCTCTGCCACCCTTCAAGACAAAGGGTTTGTTTCCTTTGTCTCCACATCCATGTTGTAGTCTAACACACTTAAAAACTCTGGAAACTCTGATTTCCACCCAGAGAGAATCAGCACATTTTAAAATTCAGGTCTAAAACACATACAAAGCAAACATTGCTGCCTTGTAGGGACATGTTGGGTGTCAGTCAGCAAAACACCTCCCAGCAAACGCCATTCTCCATCTGCCTCATTTCCCCCTTCCCTGTCCTCCCTGAGACACACTAATTGCTAAGCTCTGGGTTGTGTTTGATGTTCTGCCTCTGAAATCTGTGCCACGGTCTGACTATTGTTATAGTAATGCTGCAGGTAACAAAAAGAAATGTATTCATGTAGTTTTTGATTGCAAAGGTACTAATTTAATCTGAAACTCAGGTATAGCCATGCTTCTTTAGAAATTCATGAGTTGGAATTTTGTGTTTTGATGTTACAAAAACGACTTGAATAGGAAAAATACTGTGTGTATAAGGTCAAGTGCATTATTCTGTGGTTGTGTTTTCAAAGCAAAATGCTGGGATGTGTGAAGGTGGAGAGAGCAGGGCAGGACCTGGAAATGCTGTAAAATGGATGGAATCAGAGGAAAAGCATGAAGGGACTCAGCAATTTCTTTAAAAACATGGGCCATACGTGTTGTATCAGCTGGATTGTAGAGACAGCCTCCTGACTGTCATTCAGGGCAGCAAACAAAGCTGCTCCCCTAGACCTGCTTCTCCAAAAAGGGGCCAAGCCCATGGGGAAAGGACCAAGGGAAACAACTGGGCTGGCCTGGCCACAGGTTGTGTGTGATGCTCACAGTGATGCTGCAAAGCTGGGGCATCCCTGCAGGCAGCTGCCTCAGGGACACAGCAAAGAGGAGCACGGGTATTTACCCATCTGTGGATGATTTAAAGCATAAATATGCAATGTCTAATTAGGCAGGAGGTGACAAGGAGGCCACTCTGAGGGTCCAGTCTCTCAGTCCATCCTTGATGCTTGGTCACCAGTGGTGCTTTGTGGGTGTCACCAAAGCCATCAGTGTCACAAGGGGTGACCTTGTACCTCTGGTCTTGAGGGGAAATCCTTGAGCTCAGCAAAGGGGAAGAAGATGCCAATGGCTGCAGTTATCACAGGACTCAGATATCAGTAGAAGAGGTGTTAAAAATGAACTAATGAGCATTGTTAAAAAAAAACAAAATTGCTGCCTCCAAGCCAAGCTTTGCCAGCTTCAGTTTTCATCTCTTTCAGCTCAATATACTGATTAAACTACGACCAAAGCAGAAAATTATATATTTTTAGTTTAAAAAACATAAACAACACCATTTTACTAATGCAGCCATTTCCCTTTGTCTAGAAGGAATGAGTATTTTGGCTCCTTCCACAAGATGCAGTTGCCAAGTGGTGTTCAGCTACTGTCCCAGCTTCATGATCCCCACAGCACTTCTGCCCCCAAAAATGTAATCCTTCTGCTATTGTCTGCCTGTGTCTCTTTCTGAATGCATTTCCAAAACAGTTGGAGATGGGGACATTTGTTGGCTCTAAAACTTGCTGGATGACAGCTCAGCCTGACTTCCAGCACAAATGATCAGGGGAAGAACTGATTCTGCCAGGGAATATGAGGTCCCACATCCTCACAAGAAGAATTCTGCTGGGCCTTGTGTAAGGCTGTCGTTCATTTTCTCCTAATATTAATTTACTCTGCTTGCTTAGCACTGTTAAGGCTCTGCACAAACTTGGTTTTCTTTTGTCCACCATTGCTCTGACTCTGTCCTGAAGACAAGAGGGCTCTTGGGAAGAACATCCCATTGGGATGTTAAATAGACTCTATATCCAGATAGTAATGGTGGGAACTCAATTATATGGGATCAGTCGGCAATTGAGAATGATTTTTCAGCACAATTCACTGCTTTATAGCACTGCAGACAATCTGAAATGCCTATTTCTCAAATCAGGTCTCCCAGGCAAAGCACTGGTGTTTGGTGGTGTTGATGTGTGTGCACTGGACAGGAAAAATACTGGTAAAAATCAGTTTTCTGTTTTTTCCCTTCACTGAAAACCCAGATTTTTTCCTTCTATTAACTCTCCTGAAAGTCTAGAGCTGCCTATTACCTTGGACTGCAATGGCTTCAATGGGGTTTTATCAACCTTTGGCCCTGTCACTATAAAACCCTTCCATGTTTTTGCCAAACCTCCCTCTGAAAGATTACTTTTGCTTGGAGGATGCCAATAAAGGAAATTGCTTTTGTGAGGAAAGAGGTAGGAAGACAACCCTAGACCCCTTCATTTGGATTTCCTCCAATCTCAAATTTATTGGGACTGAAGAGCAACCCCAAATATTTATAAAGCACACTGTGATCCCAGCAGTGTGGTCTCTCTGGGCAGTGTCTCAGTGCCTCCTGCCCCTTCAGTTTTTGAGCAAAACATTTCAAAGCAAAAAGAATCAAACCCCCAGGCAGGCAGGGGAGGTACAAAGTGCCTGGCAGGGACTGCAGTGGCCACAGGGAGGGGATGAGCCCTCCTGCCACACGGCACAGCCCCATCCTCAGCTGCCTGGGGATGAGAAATCCCAGATGGTGAGTGGCAGTCCTGGATCCCGTCCCTGTGTGCAGCTGGCCCCGTGCCCCTTTCTGCCATCACATAATTTGTTCTTTCTTTAGCTGTGCGGCTTTCTGCCATTTCTCTTCTAGCCCAAATCCCTTCGTACAATCTGAGGAGCAGCACATGCTGCTGGACCAGCTGGAGGCTGGCTGCTGCATCGTGGCACAAACCTGGGGAGAGGAGGCAGGGAAGGAAGGTGATGTCTTTGTGCACAGACTGGAGCCTGGCTCAAACCAAGAAATGAACAAACACGGGGAGTTAGTGGCAGTTCTGTTCCTGCCCCAGCCAAGCCCAAAGCAAGGCTGTGCAAATGAATGAACATTCCCTTGTTCCTGCCCAGATCTCCTCGACGGAGCCTGGAGAGCTGGAACTGGCACAGGAGCTCCACAGAGGTGAGAGCTGCCACAGGAGCTGCACATGGCTGTGCCTCCTGCTGTTCCAGCCCTGCCCAGATCCTGCAGCCCTTCAGCAGCTTTGTGTCAGCCAGGCAGGTGGCAAAGTGTGAGAGCACCTCTTTAATGAATCAGTGAATCTCCTGTGTGCTGTCACCACCTCCCTCACCTGGAGTCAGCTGCAAGGACACTCAGGGCACCTTTTGCTACCCAGCTCCCAGCTGGACCAGCCTCTCAAGCTGGGCAAACCATGGCCTGATAAAGCATCCAGAGTGTCCTTGGGGGTGTCACAGGGCAGGTGAGTGAGGGATCAGAGCTGCACACACACAGATACCTGATCCCAACCTCCTGCACTGAGATGGGGCCGTAAAATGGCTTTTATCTGCATGGAAAGGGACAAGAATGCTGGGTGGGAGGCAGCTGTGAGAAAGAAGAGGAGAGGAGAGGAGAGGAGAAGAGAAGGATATGCAAAAACGTCTCTATTCCTGAGACCTTGGATCCCTGTGAGGTCGCTGAGGTGCTCAGAGAGGTTGTGTGGAGCTGCCTGTCTCTGCCTTCAGGGAGCTCTTCCAGAGCTGACCCCTCCACCCCATCCATCACAATCCTGGTTTTTTCTGGTCTGGTTGGTCTCCTCTGAGGTCAACTCAATCAAATCACTACCATTCAAGATTTGAGAGTGCAACAGAAAAAACAGGGACCCCATTCTTTTTTGATAACACATTCTTCAGATTTGCCTCGTAGTTATCAAGATGCTTTTCTATATGCATCAAAGCAGGAATAATTTCACTTTTCTTCTTTGAGTAATGATTTTGCTTTTCACTTTTTTCAGTTACATTTATCTTCAAGGCATTGATTTCATTCCTTTTTAAATTTTTTAAACTTCTTTCTCCTCGCCCTTATTTTGTAGTGATTCCGAATGAATTATCCTGGCTCTGTAATTATTTTGAATAGACACCACACTTAACATGTAGTGCCCAAAAAAAGGTAAAAACCTTAGGCTAAACTCTTGTGATGATAACTTTCCCTGCACTCTTGGAAGGTTTTTTGAAATCTTGCTTTGGTAATAGTTTCACTGGATTCATTAACTAAAATAGTTGATGGTTCCCTTGCTCCCTGGAGCCATTCCTGACCGTTCCACACGGCAACACCCACAGGAGCCCCTCAGAGCTGGTCCCTTGCCTGGTCTGGGTGGGACTGGGTGCCAAAGGAGAGCATGGAATCACTGCACATCAGACTGTCTGATTTAATTCTGCCAGATTTCGGGGTGGAAGATTGAGCCAGCCATTTAGCTGAGTGAGTCCCTTGGAACTGCAGGCATCAGGCAGCAGAAGGGTTGGAAGAGCAGCAGGCAGAGGTGCTCCTATCAGGGCAGATTTGCTGGGCAGGTGTTGAGCTGCTTTGACTCCTCAGAGCAGCACATTTGCATTCAGAGCACACAGCCAATTGTGTCAGTCCCTGCAGCCACTGGGATAATTTATTTACATAACTTTGGTTTCCAGGACTGTGTAGCCAGAGCAGATTATGTAACTCAGGACTAGAGCTCTGCCTACAAAGCATCCTATGGTTATTGCCATGGATATTCAGTGCCATCAGAAGAGCAGACCCCACCTCTGGGACCCCAAATTAGGTAGCCTAAAGGCTGGGCACAGTCAAATGGAGCTCCTGGACTTTGAGAGTGCTCCTAACCATGAGCTGCAGGAAAAATAATAACTCTTGTGTGATGGTACAAGCTGTACTAGAGAATGTCCCCAAGCGCTTTTTTTTCTCCCCCTTCATTATTTTGTTCTTCCATCCTTTTATGTTTTATGTGATGGTTCTAAATGTTTCATTGTTAGCTCTGTTCAAACATAATTTTGCACAGAACAACCAGCTGACCACCAAATCCCATCATTTGAGATGTAATGCTCTCTGTAATAACAGCTCCATCATGGAACTTGTGACAGTGATGGCCCTGGCTGTTGTGTCAGGAGAGAGGCAGCACTGTGACAAGGACTGGGGTTTTTATTCTGGTGGAAGAAAAAGCTATTAAAAAACTGTGTGCAGGAATTCACATCCATCTGAGTAATTTCACAAAATTACTAGGGAGAACATTAACCCATTCAGACCTAGAAAAGAGGTGTTTGAAGCATGGCACACATTTGACACCTCAAGACACCTATCTAGTCCCCAAAGCATCCAAAATACCAGCTGAAAATCCTGAAGTATAGGTTTCTTGTCCAAAAAGGGGCCTGATTATGGAATAAACTTCCAGAAGAAAATGGACGAGGCCAAATTCTGAGTGACTCAGGAATCTGCTGCAGCTCCATCCCCTTAGGCAGCACTGTAGGAAAATGGAATTTGCTTTCAGCCTCTCTGGAAATCAACACACGTGGACTCACTTCCCATGGGATTCTATGTACACAAAAAATGACAAAGAACCAGGAGCCCCACAGAGACTCATATTTTTCTAATCTGCTTTACATTTCTGATGTTCTGATACCATGGTGATGGGCAACAGCAGAAAGACCTAAAACAGAGCTTAAGTGTTTTCAACAGCTTTCTCTTACTAAGTGCACTTCTTACTGTCATGAGAAAGTCCTCTTGGGCTTTTTTTTTCTCTTTCTCCTACTTCAAAAAAATCATCTAGTACCTAAGAGGTCATTTTGAAGAACTTTGCTTTTCTATAAATTACTGGAGTTTGTAAAAACACTGCGTATAAGCGATGATTTCTTATGTGTCTGTATTTAATATCTTCCTTTTAGACTCCCAAGAGAGAGCCTTTACCAATTTCCTCAAAAAGAATGGGGCAAGGGAGACAAATGGAAAGGGAGGAGACTGTACTGCATTTTCTTTCTGAATTTTCCATGAATCTTGAACACAAAAAGAATGAATATCGCAGAATGATTGGTGCAATGATACTAAAGAAGACAGAAAAGCCTTATCTTCTAAGACCTGTGTTTGTTCCTTCCCTGCAGTGTTGTGCATGTTCCAGCCTGGCACGGGTGCAGCTTCTCCAGGGAGCTGCACTTGAGTAGAAAGTGGTGATTTTTGTGGGCTTTTGCTGGGTTTTGGATACCTTTTCTTTTTCCCTGCCTTCTGGAGCTAATCTTATGCCTGGCTTCAATAATTTTGATGGCATTTGAGGTTCTGTGTTAATTGAGGGGTTCAGTTTATCAATGCTTCTATTTAAATCCATGATGTGATGCCAGGGTGCCAAACTGGCAGCACTGGGAGGTGACACTGCAATGTAGGGCTGGCTCCCAACCTGCTCCAACAGCTCAGCCTCTGGACACAACAAGGCCTGAATTTAGAGTCAAATCCCATCACTTTCTGTTAAAGGGGCATTCTGTTGTGTAGGATGTGCTGAGCCTGTTGCTGCAGGGAGGCTCCTGGCTTTCATTTTTTTTTCCATATCTTTCTCTTCCCTATTTTCCCTTCACTTCCCTTCAATTTTCCTCTCTGTGCTCTGGATAACTTCCCCTTCCTTTGGTGCTGTTGCAAAGCTCAATGGCCCATTCTAATGCAATATTTAGGTGCCTCCTGGCTGTGGTTTAAAAGTTGCTTTAACATTTCCTGCACTAAAGTGGATTTTTCTTATAGCCCAGCAATTCTCAGTTCTTAGCCCCTTAGGCTCCTGGAGTTCAGACTTAGAGTCAAACCAAAGCCCCAGATCTCAGTGGCTCACATCTCATTTTCAGTATCAGGTGTTTTATCTGACAGTCTCTTGTCTTTTTGCACCATTCAGAGTTGTTGTTGGTAGTTCCTTCTTATTTTACAAGTGCTAAATGGCACTAGAAGGCAAATGAGTGTTTATATGGAATACTTCTTGCTATTACTTTTGTGTGTATCAGAGGTTGAGGCTGAGTGTGAGGCAACTTTAAACCCGTGATGATAGAATTTGAAAAGACTCTGAGAAAGCATAATTATTTCTTTTGTGCAACATCTAACAAATCTCCCTGGTTTTCCATCTCCTTCTGAAGTCCAGGAAACAGCAGAGGGAGAGCTCTCAATGCCTTCTTGAGATTATTCCATTTCAGATGGCACTGAAGCACTGCAAAAATTGCTCCTAAGAAAGCACAGGACCACTTGACCTTTCTGAGGCTCACAGTGGCTGCTGTGCCATCTACTCCTCATTTCAATACCATTTTCAGGGGGGTGAAGCCTTCACTACAGTCTGCTGCTCCAACATTTGGGGCAGTGCCCTGCTTGCCCTCAGGCCTGTCAGTCTTGGCAGGCAAGGGGAAATCTCTGGGGAAATTGTGGAGCTCAGACTTTAACAGGCTAATCTGCACCCCAGTGGAGCCTCTCAGTGCTTTCCAGGGACTTTGCTTCAGGCCTTTGAAGTCTGTGATTTCAGAAGGTGGGGGATAGGCAGGAATTACAGTTTGAGTCTCTTCCTTGCACACACCCATTCACACAGCCCCACAGTTGTGGTAATAAAATGCTGGTTATGGATTTATCCATGCAAAGCCGGGCAAAGCTGGGATATATCAATAACCCATTTTGCAGAAAAAGAGGTGAGAAGGATTAAATTATTTCTCCTGATTAATGCATGTGGGGTAAAGCACTGCTGAGAAAGGCAGCTGAGCTGCTGCTGAGCTCTGCTCAAAGGTGTGATCCTTCCCCATCCTATTTCTCCTTCTGGTGATCCCACAGCCCTGCTAAACCCTTGACAAGTCCATGGAGCTTTCTGAGCTGAAGAACACAATTATTTTTCCTTGGTGAGCTGTAGGCAGCAAAGGGCTGCAGGGTGAGCTGAGGGTTGAGTGTGAGTGGGCAGGTGCCTGGCCAGGGGATGACCAGGAGGTCATAAACCATTTTTCCAGTGGCACCCACACCTTCAAGGATCAAGACCTGGATGTCTTCTGTCACAGCACAAGCTGGCTTGTAGCTGGGCAATTAATTCAGCCATAAATAAGAGATTTGATTCAAGCAGCCTGGTTTGGTAAACAGGCCCCCTAGATGAACAATAATAGGATAGATTCAAATCCAAACCAAATCCATTGGGATTTTACCCAATGAGTTCCATACTAAGCTGCAGAAGCCATTGGTCAGAGAGCTGAGCAATCCAAACTCCCAACCAACCACATGTGTTTGCCTGGGAGCTCCAAACTCTCTAGATAAAGGAAGTGCACAAAAATAAAACGCTTTTGTCACATGGATACAGAGTGCTGGTGTCTTTGTCTCAGACCCAGCAGCAGTCAACGTCACAGTTTTCCCCTATCCCCTGTCATTCCCAAAGTTCAGATAGAATTTCTTTATGAAAGGCACCTGGTTTGAGTGAAGAAATAGGTCGTTCATCCCAAATTCTGAGACCCATCTCTTCCTCTGTCTTGGCCTGTTGTATGTGTAGTGTCATACAAAGGTTTCATTTGGTGGTGTCTTGACTTATTCCTTCAGTTACTGTTTTGTCCACAGGGTAAATGATATTTACAGTGGTGGAGCAGAACCTTTTCCCTATGTTGTGGCCACCCAAACCCACGTGGCTCCTTCAGTGTGAGGCACAGGCACCCATAACAGGTTTAGATTGGATATTAGGATGGCATTGTTCCCTGTGAGGGTGGTGAGCCCTGGCACAGGGTGCCCAGGGCAGCTGTGGCTGTGGCTGAGTGTTCCTGCAGCCCTGCCCTGCTCACCCTGTCCCGGCTGAGCACAGGGACACCAACACCACCCCTGTGCTCCCCAGGCACAGGCAGCCCATCTTTCTGGCAGGGATTTCATGAGATGGTGTATTTGTAATTGATTAATTCCACACTGGAAGCACACCCATCACTCCTGCAACATATGGCAGCTAATCCCTGCTTAAGCAGATAATTAGGCACCATTTGTATGCACGTTGGCCTTTGCACACCAAAGCAGCTGCATTCCTGTAGGAAGCTGTGTACTCTGGGCTGTCTTTCTCCTTTGTGTGGAGAAAATGAGATGTTTCCCACTCATTTCTTTGTGTATGTTCTTTTCAAAGAACAGGTGTACTGAGGTGCTGCCTTGGGTGAGAGAGTGACCTGTTCTTTAGGTCACTGAGTGCAGGTTGAGATGAGTAGGGGGTCAACTTTTTGGCTCTGTTCATGATTCACAGAATCATGGAATGGTCTGGACCTTAGAGATCATCCTGTTCCAACTCCTGCCATGGGCAGAGACACCTTCTACTAGACCAGGTTGCTCCAAGCCCATCCAGAACTTCCAGGGGTATGGTGGCCACAGCTTCTCTGGAAAACCTGTGCCAGGGTTTCAGCACCCTCACAGGAAAGAATTTCCTCCTAACATCCAATCTAAACCCACTCTCTGTCAATTTAAATCCATTGCCCCTGTCCTGACATGTCCTTGCAAAAAGCCTCTCCATCTTTCCAGTAGGCTCCCTTCAGGGACTGAGAGGCTGCAATTAGGTCACCTCAAAGCCTCCTCTTTTCCAGGCTGAACAACCCCAATTATCTCAGCCTACTCCTGCTGATTACAGGGGTAATGTTTGATTTGGCAGGAATTGCCCTCCCTGTGCTCTAAGGAGGGACAGGCATGAGGTGCCTTGTTCCAGGTCCGGAGGAAAACTTATTTAGAAGGCACTTGCATCTTTAAGGAAATTTACTAGCAAGCATTATTTATTTTTAAATTTAAGAGTATTATTATCTACTGCATTTAGGACTTAAAGGATGTTAGTGCTTGATACTGAAAAAAAAAGAAAAAAATCCCCCAAACCACACAGATTTGTGCAGGATTTGGACTTGATGGTCCTTGTGGCTCCCTTCCAGTGCTGGTTATTCTATGATTCTAAGTTCTGCACCCCCAAAATTGGAACTCTTTTCTGTTAGGCACTCTACAAACCACCCCATGAGCAGAGTCATCTCTTCAATGTGCTCATAATAAATATCAAAGGCCATGAAAGTTTGGGACTAGAAATGGGTTTGCTTTTCCATTATGAATGGGGAGGTACAGCAAGGATTAATTAAGATCTAGGGGGGAACATGGGGTCTGGATTCCTGAATGTCAGATTAAGTGCTACAGCTAAAGATATCTTTGTTCCCTGGCTGAATTTCTGCTTTGCTATCATGTGCCTGACATCTGGATGGCATTCTGAGAACTTCAGAGGGAAAATGTGTAATAGACAATCAATAAACTGTTTGTTGGAGAAATTTTCTCCTACCGGGATGATAAAATCAGGATCTGAAAAGGCATGGGAAGACATCTCAGAGCTGTTCATCAATTACTGCTGCTATTTATTTCCTGAAATTGGAATGGAGAACTCGGTGCCTGAGTTGGTTTGAAGACCCAGGAAGTGCACTTCGTTCCACTGCCTCCAACTTTGGCAGACCCCTTGCAAGCCTGTGACAAATTACTAATCACTCTGCAATTTTTCTCACCTGTCTTGTCTCTGTTTTGCTGTTCTCTGGTGTGATTACTGCATATTCCATCTCCCAGCAGCCTGTAAATGATCTATCAGCCTTACTGAATGCAGAGCTTCCTCCTGCATTTCATGAGCTGAGCCCAGGCTGGGCTCCCTGCACGTGGCTGAGCCTTCCCTGCTCTCTCCAGGTGGGAGGCAGATTGCGCAAATCAGGATCATAACTAAAACCCTCAGAATTCCCCCCATTGAGCTGAATTTCTCCCCTTCATAATAACATTGTGTAGTGTTTCAAGTGGATTCAGATTTTTCCCTAGTTTTTACTGTCTTCTGTTAAGTTAAATGTCCTTTTTCTTTCAGAGCAAGTATAAATCTACTAACTCCAAGTAATACACAGCAAAACAATGTTGTAACATGATTGGTTTGCTTAGTCTGCCTGTGAATTACTCTTCCCCCCACCACCAGCCTCGTTAACCCAATATAATTTTTGTCTCTTTCCTGCAGTGATTGGTTTTTTTGTTGTATAGAGCTGATAAATTCCATTCTTTCCATGTAAAATATCACAGATTTCTCTGTGAATTCTTCAGAATCCTTCTGAGGAAAGTCTGAGACCCGAGGTGCAGCAAGAGCAGGGCAGCTGTGAGAGGGCTTTTCATGGTCCTTGCTCATCACTGCATGAGGCTCACCTGGATGCAGGTACAGCTGCTGTGGGTACCCTGTGCATGTGACAGGAGGGCACTGCCACCTCTGACAATGTCTCTACAGGCTGAATCCCCAACACAGCTCAGGTGCAGGGAAAGATGAATTGATGGGAAATTCACTGAGCCCAATTACTGTGAAGTTTCTAGAAGAGTGAGTTACAAATAATAAGAGAAAAAGCAGCAAGCTACAAACCAACATTACAAGGCACCTTCAAGTACCAGGGACAGATAAAAGGGAGAGAAACTTGCTTTTTAATTTTTTTTTCCCAGCTATCACTGCAGTGTCTCCAGGCTGCTGTTGGAGTAGCTGACTTAGTGCATCACTTAGCACTTGGGACAGGTTTGTTGCTTTTGGAGACACAGGTACAGCCCAAGGCTGCCTCCTTTAACGGGATCTCTGCTCCCCATCACTCTTATGCCATTCCCGAGCAAAGGGGGTGAATGGATGGTGCTAAACAGCCAACAGCTGTTAGCTGACTTCCCCTTGGAGGCTGAGGAGATGGGATTGCTGTGAAAGGTGGCACAAAAGTTTCTATCCCAGGAGCACAAGGTCCTCGAGGCCGCAGAGAGCAGCAGAAAATCAAGAAACCCTCAGTCATGGTAGGGGACACTGCACAAAGGGGGCTGAGTGATTAAACAAGTCCTGTTGGCCACACTCCTACAGGGATGAAGATGTGTTAGAAGGGGGTTTGAAGTCACCCAGCCCCCAATTGGAGGAAACAGTCAGATGGGATTGTCGTGGTGATGGCTATTTGTATGCCAAAGTGACATAAGGATGAGCTAAAAGGTTGGGAGCTCAAGGGAGAAGTGGACTCTGTGTCAGCTGGGAGGAAAAACAGGGATAAAAAAGAAAGAGGAGAGAAGGTGGCAGGGGTGAGGGAGTTAGTTGAGAGGCTGCTACAGCTTGAAAGAACCATTAGAAGTGCTATTATATGAAATGGGGAAGGGCATCAAGGGGGAATATTTTGCTTTTTCAGAAGTTTTGAAGAACTGTACTAATAAAGTAAGGTGAGCAGGCAAGGTCAAGGAGGCCAAAAATGAGCAATGAGGCAGCTTTACTGTTCTGACAGATACATGGCTCTACACCTGCCATGGCCCAGATGTGGGACAAAGGCGTGAAGCAAGAGGCAGAAGATAAATAGTGGTGCAGGAAGGCTTTAAATTACAAGGGATCAATTCCTCTGACATAAATAAAGTTTCTTTAACCTCAGTTCCCCCATGAGTCAGCATTTTGGCCTGGAAATGATTTAGAGAAAAACCCAAGAGATGTTTGAGATGTGATTGCAGTGGAGAATGTAAATTTAAGGAAAGCAGTACTTAGTGAGGGGGGATGAAATAAGATGCTGCTAACAGTTCTGTAGTTTAACAGGTTGTTAGGTTGTGACTGTGACAACATTCAGAAGGCATTGTTCCTCAAAATGGGGCTCCAAACCGCCTGGCTTCAAGGAGAATTCCTGCTCATTCTGCCTCTATTAGAGCTGAGATCTGTTTTCAACCAGGCTCTCAAGGGGCTGAACTTTTCCAGACTCACAGATCCACCTCCTTTGCAGAAGTGTGGAATGCTGACACCTGCCCATTAACCCATGAACTCGGTGTGAGCAGGGACTCACCTCCACTGTGCCACCACTTCAGCTGGCCAATTTTAGCTCATTTGCACACAGAATTTTCTGCCAAGGTGACATTATCAAGCACTCCTGATGATGAGGGTGTTATTTAGGCCAAGGGAAAAAAAAGCACAAACACAGGCTGGAAATCTGAGCTGAAGATAAGGTTGTTTGACAATGAAACACAACATAGGGATGGTTGTAGGGCAGAGCTGCTTTGGTCTCTGGTTGAGATGCCTGTAGGTCATAAATCCATGGAGGTCAAACTGCCTGCATGATACCTATGGCCTGGTTTTAAAAACATTGCTAGAGATTTGTTAAGGATTTATTTTTGCCATGTAGGTTTTGGGTTGGTGGGGGTGGGAGTTTTGGGGGTTTTTTTGTTGCTTTGTTGTTGTATTTTTCCTTGATTGTTTTGATTCTCAAAAACTGGGAAAGGACCAGTGCAGCACCCCCAAGCCCCTGACTGCCCCAGGTCCAGTTCAGCCGGAGTCAGTTATTACTGAAAAGTAAAACATGTAATTTTACATCCATTTGTTTTAAAGGTCACATTTTCCTGCTTATAGTGTTTCCATTATATATATTTTTACTAGCCTTCAGAAGCCAAAACCATCTTTCAGCCTCAATGGTCCTGAAGGACAGAAAACTGTGGAGGAATCTAAGCTCCCTGCTCACATTGCCCACACGAGCAGGAATGGTGGGGTGTCAAACCAGGCAAACAGGACGTGGAGGAGCTCCTAGGAACTGCTGGAGCTGAACTTCTCAGTGCATTCTCAAGCTCAGAAATCCCAGCTGCTAATCACAACTCACACTCTCAGCCTTGGAAAATCCCAGGATCTGCTGGGCAGGAGGTCTCCTGGAAGAAGGAAAAAAGTAGAGGAGAAGGGCCAGAAATGCTGAGATTGATCTGCCATTTCTTGTCATTTTGAACTATTAAAATAAATGGGGGAAAGTGCCCATTGTTAAATGCTGAAATAAGTCTCAGTAATTTTCTATGTTTCTCTTGATTTTCCAGCATTAGCTGTGAGTACTTTTAATGACTCTTTTTATGAAAACCTCTTCTGGTGTGGGGGAAGTTATTAAGCCTGTTACAAAGGGATTTTATGGTTTTAATTATAAACAGGTAATAGAGTCTGTGTAAAACTTACCTTTTGGCTTTGCAATAAAACCCATTTCCCCCAAGGTAAGAACTCCATAAAGAGAGAATTACACAGCAAGGGAGTGGAGAAGTCAGCTCTGAAATCACAAGATGCCTCCACAAGAGCAGCTTTTGAGAAGCCCTGGGGATCTGCGTGTCTGTCTGTCTGTCTGCCTGCTGGAGGCCAAGGGAACAGCAGAGGGAAATGCAAGGCTCAGGCTGTCTCTGTCTACCTTAGAGCAGACTCAGGACTCCATTAACCTCCTTAACAGTCATGTCTGGACCACCCAAACCCCACAGCTGGAGCCTGATGCACAGTGGAGGGATGGAACAGCTCTGCTTCTTCCCTTCCAGCTGTGCAGTGTTGGAAAAAGTCACTCCTTTCTTTCTGGATAATGTTTCTGGACTTACCCACCCTGACCTTGCTGTAATTTGTCAATGCTGCAGCAGGAATTGCTTGTGTCTCCACCACAGAGAAAGCCCCTGTACTGCCAAAGCTTTCTCTTTCAATCTTTTCCACCTCAAAGAAATTAGACTTTCCTGCTAGCCCTGTTCTGGAGAGGTTGGTCAACCTCAGCTCTCAGTGCAGCCAAGGCCAGTAGCCACCACTGCCCTTTTCTCTGTCTTGGAGGGAAAACAGTGTTTTGCCTCCTGATATCAAACATACATTTTCCTGAGTATTAGAGAAGGCATTTTCTTGGCACAGAGTCCCAGTGCTGGCATTCAGAGCTGAGCCATGCTGGTCCTGCAGGCTCCTTATGCCCTTCAGTAAGTCACTGAATTTTCCTTTTGCTCATTGTTTCTCCCCTCTTCCTTCCTTCCCTTCCTTGCCTGTGCACACGGAGGACAAGCCTGTGATGAATGGGTTGTCTTTTAGCATAAGGTCAAGTGATCCAAAGAGACTGAGCTGCTGTGACTTAATGAGTTAATTACGTCACCTGCCTGTCAGCAGGACCTGATGGAGGTGAGCTCTGAGCTGGCTCCTGCCAGGAAACACAGCTCAGTGGTTTAAAAACAGAGTTTATACTGTTTACAAGAGGCTGCTGCATTTCCAGATGCTCTAGTCCAGACCAGCTATCTGTGCCACCCACTAGAAGTGATTAGTTACTTGACTAAGTTAATATCCAGTTGGTCAACATACATTTTAATTCCTTCTTTCAGCTGGAAGACTAAGAAAGAAAGAGGTGAAGAGGAAAAAGAGCAGCAGTGGAGACTGCAATTTTCTGTCTTTTAGCTCTCCCTGTATATCATTTATAAGGATATATAGACTGTTATGGCTCATCTGTATCCCTCTAATCATTAATGAGGTGCCTTCCATGCCCTAAAGTTAAAGTCATAAAAGTAAAGTGTGTTTTCTACTGCAGGTCCATTTCAGTTCTTTATACAAATGTTCTGTTGCCCTTTATAATGTATTTGCTATAAATCTTGACAGCATTATTTGTTTTGTTTTTCTATCTAAATGTGGTGTTGAGTGGAAATGGCCTCATTATCTCCCTGTTTCTAAAGAGAATTCACTGTCTTTAAAAGGTGCTGTATTAACAGCCCTAGAGATAGAAATCCCTGTTCAGAGAGAAGAGGCACAACACAGGCAGGCAAACCCAGCCTGCCCTTCCTTGCTGAGCTCAGTTGATGAATGAGCTGTACTTCACTTTTCTGTCCTGCTCTTGTGGGCTCAGCAGCAGAGTGTTCTCACCCACACCTCACCTGCCCCTTGCTAAAAGCAGTGCCAGGTGAAAGGCTTTACCAAATCTAGGGAAATAAAAATTCATTTTGTACAAACTCTTTTTTAACTTGGAGACAGTGCGTGTGTAACAAGCTGAGCCTTGTTCTTTTTTTTTGTGATGATCACACTGATCACAATTGCTCCTGACAGGTAACAGAGTTAATACTGCAGCAGGCTCTGGGCTTCTTTGAGGTCTCACTCTGACAGTGTCTCTGTGGCTCTCTTGGATGTTTCCTTGCTTTCCTTTGCTGCACTTTGCTTTTAAGCACTCCAGCAAGCTGCAATCCCAGCAGTCAGCGTCCAGAACCGTGCTGCAGCCCCAAGGAAATTCTCCAGGTCACATTCCCCAGCACCAGCAGCAGCCTGCAGGGCTCTGGCATGGGCAGGGCTTTGCTCAGCTGCACTTTCATCACAACTGCAAAAGAAGAGTTTATCTGTCCCAGCACTGATGTCCAGGTAGATCCTCAAGTGAGATTTTCCCTTCAGATTGGAGGCTGGCTGCTCCTAATCTCACTTTTACCTTTCAATTCACCTGATATCCAAAGCAAAACACATCTTTCATAAAAATGGATGTTTACAACTAACAGGCATAATTTTTAAAACACAGTGATTGCCAAAGCCTGCTGAATGAAGAGTCAGATAGGGAAGTTTTTCACAGCTTTAGAGCTAATGAGTTGTAGACATTGGCAAATACTGACTTTTTAAATTAGAGCTGCTATAGTTCAAAGGAGACAGATGGTTTTATTTATGAAAGGGATTTAAGGACCACACACAGAAGACTACAGAAACACAATGTGTTGTTGGAGACCACATATCATAAAAGGTGATATTTAAAACAGTTCAAATTTCCAATTCCCCTTTTCCTCCTTGCCAGCCAAATCTGGTGCAGCAGCTTTTTGAAATCCAAGAACATTTGTGCTCTGGCAAAAACAAACCCAAAACAAGAAGAAACTTTGAGAGGTCACCTTCAAAGTTGAAAATACTGTAGAGTTCACCTTGGGCCTGATTCAAACCCCTTTGAACTGATTTCTGTTGATGTCAGTGTGATTATCTTCCATTCAATACCCATCATCTCGAACTATGGAATCTTGAGTGATCAATACTTTGTCTTGTTTCCAGGTTTCTCTTACACAACAGCCAAGACATCTGGAGCACAGAGTTCCTGCTAGAAAGGCTACAACCATTAGCCAGTGTTGTATTTAAGCCTCAGTTTAAAATAAAACTTGACCATAGTTTAGGCCAGAGTTACAGAGATTTCAGCTGCTGTTTTTCAGCAGAACTCAAAGCAGTAATGGGTAATGTTTTTGAGAGCAGAAAAGGAATAAAACCACTCTTGTTCAGAAAATGGCTTTCATCTCACAGGAAAGGCCAGAAATGGGGTAGGCATGGAGAGGCTTTTAATGCACCCACAAAGCATCCAGATCTGCCTCAGCCTGCACAGATTCCAGTGAGAAAGAGCCCCACTGGAGACACTGCTGGGAAAGCTGTTCCTTCAGAGAGGGACAGGGAATGTGCTCACACTGTGATGGGCAGGACTGAGAGCCCTGTGCTTGGTATAAAATGAGCATCAAATCACAACCCAGACTGGTACATAGCTGTTTGTGCTCTGAGGGGACCAGCTCCTCGTAGGGGAAGATATTTGTCTCCTGCTGCTGTTATGTTCTTTGCCAGCTTTAAGAGAACTCCAACAATCTCTTTGCTGTCAGCACAGCATATGTCTCCTCTGCTCTGCTGTTATCTGAACAGAATGCAGGATAGAAGCAATTTCCAGAAAGCACAGCAAATATTAACACATGCAGAAGTGCAGGGCAAAGAGAAAAAAATGCCCCAGCAGTTATTTGACTCTCCTGAATATAGTGTGGCAGCTCAAATATTCATCAAGTTCATACTGCTCCCAACAAGGAGGCAAATTCTGAACCTTCAGTTGTACCAAGTGAGTCGTTTATCTGTCTTTGCAGCATTCATGTGTCAGTGTTCCTTCTACATTTGCCTGGCTTGGTGCCCACATCCCCAGCAAAGCTGGGCAACCTGCACTGCTGTGTCCCTGCATCAGTCTTTGGCACTCCTGTGGCCATTTGTGGCTATCTGAATGACAGAGATCATTTGTGTAAATCACCTTTTGTTTTCTAGAGTGTGCGAACAGCATTGATGCAGTTATGTGGGTCCTGCAAAGGACTCCAGGGTAGTCAGGAAGTTTTGAAATCTTCATCTCTAGAGACCATCACATCCCAACAAGTCAATGAGCAATGCTCTGATTCAACCTGCTTTGAGCTGGGTCCCTTCTAGCCCAGCTGTTGGTGGAAAAAGCAGTGAATGGCAGCGGCTGAATTTTTGCCACTCCACTGTCCTGAACAAAATGCACCCACACAAGAAAAGCTGCTGTTTTCTGGTGGCAATCTGTTCCAGACAAGGAAAGATTATTTTCTCATCCTAACCCAACACACTCCTGTGAGCCAAGCACAGAACTACCCTAAAACATCACTTTCCAGTGCTGCTTTCCCCACGTCACCAGGCAGATGTGTAAGGCATCTGTAGAGGAGGGATTGGAGCCTCTGTGCCAAGTGAACCCTCAGTCCCCAAGCAGCAGAGGAGCCATGAGTGCCCTGATGGTGCCATCTGTGCACCCAGGGGGAGGTGACAGCCACCACTGCTCACAGCACCCTCAGCACCCATCTCGGGGCCACTGCCTGCAGTTGTAAATCCCTCAAACCATGGCCCCAGCTGGAGTCACCATCCCCAGGCAGTGCCTGAGGCCAGCAAAGGTCTGGTTCCTGTTTTAAAAGCTCATTCTCTTGGCCTTGGTGGCTGCTCCACCAACATTGGCATTCTCCATCCCTGGAAGGGCTCAGACCAGGGGTGGATGTGGGGGACAGAGGTTGGTGATGGGCTTGGCAAGGGTGGGTCAGTGGATGGTCTCAAGGATCTTGGAGGCCTTTTCCAACCTAAAAGAGTCTGTGATTCTGTGATTCGTGGGATGGAGCTGGAAGGTCATTCTCCAACTTGTGCTGCCCATCTAATTACCAGGAGGAAAGGGTCCTAGCCACCACCGACAGACACACCCAGAGTGTATGCTAATTAAAGAGCACCTCGGAAATCCTGGGCTGGATTAGTGCTATTCTGGAAGAAAACACAATTAACATGAAGATCTTCCCCCTGAAAAACAAGACTTGACACCACGGGGACAGGCAACAAGCTGCAAACTACTGTGAAGGGAAAAGTCTGCTGGGTTTGACATTCAGTAATCTTTAAATAAAGTGTGATTTAGTCAATGAATAGGAACCCTTACAGCTTTAACATTAAGACCAATCTGACTGCTGGCACTAAATGTAGCTGGGAATAAAGGCAGTAACAAGAAATTGCAGGAGAATAGCACAGGAAAGTTAATTTTCAACAAACCATAAGGAGAGGGAGCGTGTGTGTCCATTTATTTTAGGATTATGAAATTGCAGTTGTTTTGGGTTTTTTTCAACAAGATTCCAGCAGAAGAGGATAAATGAAGATAAGTGGCTGACTCAGGCATTCTGAAATTAGCACTGAAGCTTTCTGTTATAGACTGTCATTGCTCTGTGAACTTGCAAAGTGAGAAAAAAATTGAAGTATTAAGTGAAGATGCCATTGAAACACAATGTGGTTATAAGGGCTAAAAAGCAGCTTGTTTTTATAGGCCCTTACACATTTTTTTTTATTTTGCTACTTGTTTCTTGTTTTACAAGGCACTGCTCTCTAGAGAGAGGGAAAAGAGACACACAACTTACTGACCTCTGCCTGTATTTAGAGTTCGTGTGTGCATTACTATGCCACGTGGATTTATTATAAACTAATAAATAATATCTTAGATTTATATAACACCTTCCTATTCCCAGAGATTCCAAAGCACTTTGTAAACAGCAGGACTTAATTGTCTTCTCACTTTGCTTTTATGCACTCTTGACTTCAGGGGGATTGCTCTCGATTTACACAAAAAATATACAAGAATTGGGTGTCCTCCCTCTGGACGAGAGCCAAGAGGAGCTACAGCAATCTAAGATCACTTAGAACCATGAAAAGCCATTTAACACAGAGAATAAAAATTAGGGATTTTGATTTAACAGAAAAGAAAGTGCTGTGGAAAAGCAAAATATTCTAAGATACTCCTGGAATTTGGTTGGGAGGTGAGGCTCAGAATGATTTTGTCCAAAGCACCTTTTATTATCAGTGGCCATCCTTGAGTTAATATCTGATGGAGAGAGGGCACTTTTGGGCCAGCTCTGGAATATCAGTTTGCTGTCTGTGGCTGCTCAATTGTCCCTCCCTGTCTGGGCAGTGCCTACCTGGGCCTGGGAATTCATCAAATTCCTTTCTATCAAAAGGCAATTCCCTGGGAAACAGTATTTGAAACCAATACTACATTGTTTCTCGTTAACCTGTGAAGTGTGTACATTCTAATACGTGTAGCAGAGAGATCAATGTCCTATAAAGAGGGCAGTACACATTGCAGCTCTGACAGCAGTGTCCTTGGCTGGCAAGGGAAAGTTTTATTATCAGAGTGCTTTAAAAGAATAGATTTCCATTTTTGCAAAAGCTGATGCTTTAAAAATCTTTGCCAAACCATTCAATCCACAAAGAATTATTCATTAGAAGAGAAATCAGAATACCATGATGTTTCAAAATGTTTTACTATTTTGAACTTTCCCTTAAAGTGACTTTTTTGTCCCACTTGATATTTGAAGTGGTGTAGTGCAAAAAGCATTCAACCAAAACCAGGACATGGGGGAAAATCTAATTGCTCTTTCATATTGTTGGAATTTTCAGGCTTCCTAAAAATGGAATATTTTTATTTTGATTAGAAACACTTTATATTTCCAAGGATTTCAGCTGGTCTCCTTATTATCTCAGTTCTGCCACGTGGTGGTTTGCTTTCCTAAAGATGGAAATGTAGACAGTGTGCCAAAGATGGCTGATGGGTGACAAAAATCATTGATAATGGACAGAGCTTCTCAGGAAAACTGAAGTAACAACGTTCCCATGGGAAGATCCTGCATTCCCTCTCCTGTGCAGTTTTTGTTTTGAGCAATATTTGAGAGTTGTGTTCAGCCATAAGCTCAGGTTAGAACATGAGCAAGACTGAGGAAATCCACGATTTTGCTGTTAGTAATTAAGGACAATAATGGTTTGAGGCCACCAGGGTTGGTTTTCAGTCACAGCAGCTCCTGAGCTGCGCTGTGCTGAACTGGGCTGGGCTGCCCTTGTGTGTCCCTGGGAGAGAACACTGACTCCAGTCAGCAGTGGGTTTCACATCCATGGGTTTGGCAGTGCCTGTGCCCTCCCATGTGCCAGAAGACAACCCCATGGTGTCCAGGTGGGGGGATTCACTCAGGTTAAGGGGGTGCCATAAACTACAGCTCAAACTGCAGACACAAAGTGTGGAATAGGCCACAGGTGCCTGTGGTGGTGGCAGGAGGAATCCTGAGCACCTGACACATCTCTTTAAACTGCACTGACCCAGGCATGGGCTCTGTCCCCATGGGAAGGTCACTGGCTCCAGCCAAGGAAATACAGGGAAGGATGTTGGGTGTGGGAATCAGCCTGACTGGTATTCCAGGTCCGGCAACCATCACTGAAGAAGGGTTGTATCCCAACCCTAAACCTTGGGACGCATTTGTTTAAGTTGGGGTGACCCCAGAGAAAAAAAGTTCCAAAGAGTTATGGGATTGCCCATGTTAACACCCCATACATATTCCTAACCCACATTTCCCAGTTAATTATCACCACCCCTAATTCCTAGAATGTTCTCCCTTCCTTGTATCCGCATTGGCCCTCAGTTGGTGCAATGTTCCACCCCACCTATCCCACCAGACCCTGCTTTCCCTTGCCCCACCTCTGCACCACTTTCCCCTGTATCCATTGGACCCCAGCCTCAACTCCACCTCCTCTCCTACCCATATTTATACCCTGGACCTCCCTTCATCCTTGTCTTCGACCACTGGCTCCTAAAGAGACCTTGTCCCCTTGGTTGTTGTACTCGGATTTTTGGGCCTTGTCCCACATTCACTTTCATCATTATTAAAGTGTTTCATGTTACTAAGCTGTGGTCAGTGCACTGCTCTTCTTTTATTTTGCCACTTATATCCTGAATATCTGTGAACCCTAAAAAGGATTGTCAGGGACCACCCTCGACCCCAATAGCTGGGTTTTGCCTTTGTACCTGCACAGCTTCCCTGTCTCTGCCCAGCCCCCCTTTGGCTGTGAAGCCCCAGGTTCTGAAACAATTTTGTCCAGGCAGCCACAAGCCCAGAGATGAAACAGAAAAGGTTTGAGAGTGGAGGTTGCATCTTCCCAGAGGAAGTGAGGAACGATCTGCAAAGTTCACAGCACAACACGTGAGAGCCACCAGGTGAGGGCAAAGTGCTCTGGCTATTTTGAAAATATGCTTGTTTGTTCTAAAGAATGAAGTGATGCTTTGGAGAGAAATAAAACCAGGATGAGGAAGCAGTAATAAAGCAGGGCTGTTGTGCAAGTTGCCTTCCCAAAGGAGCACTTACAAGCCCTACTGACGTGTGACAGACTCCTTATGGCTCAGTGCCACCAGCTTTTGGAATAAAAGTGGCCTTGGGATGGCTGGATGGGAGCTTCTGGCTGAGGTCTGACTGCATTCAGCCCTCTGGGGAGAAGATTTGCCTTGGATCTGGCAGGGTCTGTGTCTAAGTCGATGTCTCCTCACTTGCTATTTATTGATCCCCAGAGAGAAGGCTCCATTGAGGGTGGCAATTTCTCCCTGCCAGCTCCTTAATGGCATAGGGCAAACGGTAAACATGAGCAGAAGAAAGAGGCTTTAATGAGTAGTTCACACCTGAGATGTGATGGTTCTTCACAAATTAGAGGCTGAGTAACTCCTGAACCTCAGCACTGCTTTGTGTCACATGTGTTTGCAGTATTCCCAAGTGGGCTCTTAAAAGAGGCTGCAGTAGCCCCTTGGAAATAAATTCAACTTAGAGGTAGTGGTAAATACAATACTTGCTCTCAGGAGGCATTTACATGTGAATTCTGCCAATTTTTTTTTTCAAGGCACAATACAGAGTTTGATATCCTGCTGTGCTGAATGCCAGCATAAAAAAAAAGAAAAAAAGGTCAGATAAAAATATATGGAAATATTACTTTTCCTGAATGTACCTGTGTTCAATGGGTATTAAACCAAGCTGGTTTGCTTCAGGCAGTTCAGCTTCCCATGTATTTCACAGAGCTGGGAAAGGTAAAGTTGGTATATTCTTGCTCAGAGCTCTTATATTTTCCTTGTTTTTTGTTGTTGTTGCAGGAGTGAACCATAATGGAATGAAGACTCAATGTCCAGAGCCTGCATGAGCAATGCATTCAAAGCCCAGGGCAGCCCCTGTGCAGCACCTGCTTCAGGCCAGCTGCCTGATGCTCACAGGGTATGGGCATGTCCAGGGACAGCCGGTTCTCCATGAATTGCTGAAGGAGCCTGGCAGACTTAGGCACACTGCTGAAGTGGCAAATGTTATGTGAGGTGACTTTGTGCCCTGGGGATCTCTTGATGGCCTTCACAGGCTTTTGGCCAGACCCTCAGACAGAAAAGACAACTTCCTGAAAGATGTGTTCACAGTTACTTTTTTGCTGACAGTAGCAATCTGCATTGCTATTGCTAAGAAAACACTTTCCCATTATCCCCACAACCGTGGGTTGAGGTCCTGGTGTTGTTTTAGCAAATGGGATGCTGTGGAACATTGCCTCCAGAGCTGAACTTACCAGCTCAGTCTGTCTCTAGGTGCTAGTTAATGTTGTAGGAGAAAGTCCAGAAATATCCACAAGTGATTCTCTATGAAGAAGGAAACTTGTTTTTTCCCTTTTCTAATTTAGAGACACGTTGGTGTTCTGCAATTACACCAACACACTGAGCTGTGGGGATGCTCTGATTCACTTCTTAGCTGCTCTTTATCCATATTTCCTTTGAACAGCTCATTAACTTAGTTATCCTTGGGACACCCCTGCAAATGGAAACTGAGGCACAGTGAGCCTGAGGGATTTCTCTCAGATGGTATGAGGATTTGGAGAGAGATGGGAATTAGCCTCAAGTCCCAGTGTAGCTCCCCAAGCACTGAGCCTCCCTCTTGTCTCATTTTGGGACATCACTGCAGGGTTCCTAATAAACTTCACAATTCTTCTGCTTGCAGAGTGCTCGCCTTGGAAGTGCTTTGGCTGGAATTCAGAATGAAGATTTTCAGAAGTGACTACCACTTTTTGATCCTTGGTGTTCACAAAACAAAGCCAAGAAGTAGCAAACCTAAATCTTTCTCCTCCCCCTGAGGACAAACCATTCCATTTTCCACAAGTTCCTGTTCATTATCCTTGTTAAAATCATGATCAAGAAACCAGCTGGGGAGTTCACATGTTTTTCACTCCCTCTTTTTGGTGCCCGGGTTGGAGAGGGCGTGGTTGGAACATCTCCTTGTTATTGCTGCAGTCTATGGAGATTTAAAACAAATTTTTTTGGTCAAGTAATTTTGTAGCATAGGAATGATAATGCTCCTACTGAAATAATATTATGAGTATAATTAAAAGAACTCCCAGAAGAGAGTCAGCAGTCTTGGAAAAAAAAAATCAACCTCATGCAAACAATAATATGAAAGGGCAGGACAGAGGCTTCTGAGTGCTTTCATTTGTGTTGACTCTGTAGTATTTCTGTAGGATTTACAAAAAACAGATTCTGTAAAGTGATCCTTCTCCACCTGAATGCCACAAAACTACACTTTAATAGTAGAGCATTCAACAGAAAATGGAACAAAACATAGTTTTGTCTCTTTCAGCCATGCGTAGGAGCATCACATCTGCACTGTTCTAAGGAATCATAGAATATTTAGGGCTAAAAAAGACCTCTAAGATCCTTGAGTCCAACCTTTGACCTGACACTGCCAGGCTCACAGCCCAAACCGTGCCCCTAAGTGCCACAGATCCATGTTTTTTGAACACCTCCAGGGATGGAGATTCCTCCCCTCCCTGGGCAGTCTGTGTAAGGATTTCTCTGCCCCTCTTGCTCTGGGGAAGAAGAGATGTGTTCTGTGTCTCACCTGACTGCAGCACCTGGGCACTGCTCCCTGCATCCAGAGAGGAGATGACCTTCAGCCCCTTCCTCCCTGCCTGCCATCACTTCTCCTGCTCACTCATTGCTGCATCCCAAAAGCTCACAATAACTCTTGGGTGGCTCTGTGCTCTTCTGAAGGCACAATGGGGCAATGGGGAAAAGGCCAGACCAAAATCCTGGTGGGTATTTTCATGCACTGAACTTGAAAGCAAAAGTGATTCTGGACTAGGATTTGTTATTTTGGTTTGTATACTTTCATATAAACAATCATGTTTTAGTCAATCAGCTGGATAAGGCATGGAAGGTGTTTTGGGTATTTTTCCCTCAGGAAAATCTGTGTGACTTAAACTTTGTGACCAGCAGTTCCCTTGCAGAAATGAAGTTGGCTCCATCTGCATTCAGCTACATGAAACTGATACAACATAATGGCTCTGCCAATTTATTCATACAGCTGATATTTGCTAATGTGCTTTGATTTATTGGCTTTCTCGCCTCACAGTAAAGCTGTATTTTTATATACTTTATTTCCTCCACAATCCCCAGCATGCACAGTTCCTGCTGGGCCTTCACAAATTAATCTCTGAGATTTTTTTTTCCTTGCATCTTGAGTGAGCAGAGAGCACCATCCATCTCCGTTTGAAATTGGTTGTGCTCCAACTTTCTGCTTTTGCTTTTTCTCTTTTAGGCTTTTCTGGTCCTGTAGGGCTCTCCAGGGTGGATTTGTCTGTTCACAGCAGACATAGCTCACATCAGTGTGGAAAGGGAGGTTGTTAGACCCTTTTGCATGTCCAGGACTTTGAGATGCACTTTCAGAGGATTCTCAAAAAGAATTGCAGTTTGACTGGGGTGCTGAGGTTAGGTTTAAATTTAGATGTAATTGTCTCTTTTTGCTTGTACAAAATCGGGGGAATGATATATCTGGAAAATTTTGCCTTGTTATGCTTTACTGCTGTTGTTCTTTTCAAACACTTTGTTTGTGACACAGGAATGCAAACCCCTAAAACAGGTGATGGGCATTGTAAGTGAGCTCCATTCTGGATGTCCTGGGGATGAAGGAAGGTACACAGGGACAGCAATAAAAGCTTTCATCTTGTCAACCGTGTTTGAAAGCTGGATTCACAAAATAGTTTAATGGAAGGATTTGGATGCTGGATATTTTTTTTCCCAACCCTTTTAGATGTACTAACTGAAAGAGGGATAATCAAATTTAAGTGACTCTGCTTAATTCACTGGAAACCATATGATCCACCACTGTGACAGCTCTTTTACAAGGCTTGGTCCATTATCCCAAACAATTTTGGACTCCCTGTGTACACAACTGAGTAGAGCAGAGAAACCCAGCAGGACTATTTCCCAAGACTGCTGGAATTTTTATGATTGCTGTATTTTAAACTACTTACAAACTCACTGTTGATCTGTTCCCAAGTACACCTGTGCTTTAGGATCCAGGTAAGTGCGTTTGAATGCAAATGTGGATAATACAATGCAAATTGCTTTAATGAAAGGGAAGCATTGATATTACCAAAAAAAACCAGGGTACTTCAACTTCCCAGAATCTAGTTGGCTTTCAGAACTTTCAGACCCAGACACTCACCAAGGAAAGTGCATTCAGTGCATAAACTAGAGGTAAGAACAGTGAAAAAGGAATAGAAACGGGAATAAAGAAGAGATGAAAGGGAAGAGGAGGAGAGAGCAAAGCAAGAGGGAAAGAGGATGCTACAAGAATAAGCAGAAGATTAAATTTGTGTTTGGTCACAAAAGAAGAACTACACTTCAGCCTAAATACAGCAATATTTATAAATTTAAAGAAAAATGAGTATGTCAGGGAATGGGTTTAAGCTGACAGTGGTTTGGAAGGCAAATCCTGAAGCCCCTCCTGTTCCAAATCTGAGCCTGAGTGAGGTGGACAAGACATCCCTCAGTGCTCCCAGGCAGAAAGGTCTGATCCTGGCCTGTGCACAATGACCTGTGGCTGCACTGGGAACCTGACCCTCTTTTAATCTTTAATGCCAACTCTGAAATGTATAATGGGAATAAAATAATCAAGACTCCATCCATCCTCACCTATTGGAAATCCAGAATGGATCCACTTGACAGTAAGTGCACTGGGATTTTCATAGGAATGGCAGGAGAGCCCTGGTATCGTCCCTGGTAATCAGCAATATCCATGTCTCAGGGTATCACTGTGTAAAGGAGAACCAGTGAGAGAGGAGCCCTGTTTGCCCTAAGGCCTTGCTGGGGCTCTTTTCTTGTTCCATGAGGCTCTAAAGCCTGTGTATCATCCCACTGACTTTGGTGGAAATGATGCAAAATTTCACTTTTACTTTGTGGTTTCAAATCCAGCGATCAAATTAAAAAGAAAAAAAAAAAAGGTGTGAAGAATAAGTGTGTGAAAGAGAAGGAGGGAGGCACACTGATTCCTGCTCCAGATGTTTTCTTCACCCTGCCATTTGGTTTCTGCTCTTTCTAAGCACCACGAGTTAATCTTCCACAGTGAAGCAACAAAATCAAGTGACAGCTGCTGCCAACACCTCTCTGCACAGCCCTGGAGGGAGAAGTGTGCTCACAGGTCTGGAGGGTATCAGTGGTGACATCCTGATTTACTGACACTGGTTCCATCTCTGTGAGGGAAAGGGCTGTCTCTGCCAGCTGGGACAGGGAGGCAGAGACAATCACAAGCTGTGTGGCATTGTGGTGGGGGTGACATTCTGCTCCACAGCTCCCCAGAGCTGCTCTGCAGCAGCAAGAGAGGCTGGATTGCAGCACATGCTGCTGGATCCCTGGCATTCAGGGAAGTGTAAATGACATTGTGAAGTTTCTTCTGTAATGAACTGTGGGGCCAGGCTGGTATGAAGCACATTGGTGGGAGGCTGGTGACAATGACACTGTCATTTGGACCTGGGTGATTTCCATGGGGCTCTGCAGGCTGAGCAGAGAACTCTTCAGGGTCCCAGTGGTTAAAGTTCAATATTGGGATCAGGAGATTTTTGTGTTGGCTCTCAGCTTCCATGGTGATGTATTTTAAGGACATTTTTGGCTTATATGTCTGTAAAAGCCATCTGCATGAGAGTAATGGAAATGTGTGTTCCTGTCTGGTGTCTTACTCATCTTCTTAGGACAGCCTGGAGAAGGAAGAGGCAGAGCTGGAGGTGGGGAACACTTGGTTGCTCTTCACCCTGGCCTTGCTCTGTCCACAGGCAGCAGGATGAGGCAGAACAATTTATTATCACAGCAGCTTGCAGAGATATCCCTGAGCCAAAGAGCAGGAAGCAAAAGGATCAGCCTTAGATTGTAAATGGGTTAATTGCAGCACCTTATTAGTGGCTTGTCTTTATTTCTTTCTGTCTTTACTCAGAATCAGGATTAAAAACACAAAGGAGACAAATTTCTCGTTCAGACTTGGTTGTTTGTGAAATCTTATTTAAAGTACAGAGAGTTCTGTAACACTTTTAGCCACCAGCCAAGAGTGAGCAAAATGGAGACAAATTCAGCTAGTTACAAGGGTTTTTAAAGCTAAATAGCCCAATAAAGAGTTAACACTTATATTGTTTATCCTTTTGACTCAATAACTAAACTTCTTTGACCCGCAGTGCAGCACTAACTGTCCAACCAGAAACTACTGCCTGCAATCATGAGGAAGAAGGAAGAAGACAGAGACAATGCCTAAGAACTTCCATTTTGTCCCATACTCATTAGTATATTTTAAAAACCCCAAATTTAAAACCCTTCACCATGTGAAATCACACACTTTTATTTTAACTACACACCAGTGATTTTAACTCCACCACTCAAATTTGGAAGCCTTCTCCAAGGCCCCAGGTCAAAAGCAGTGTTCTCCTGGGGGTCAGTGCCAGAAAGCACAGAAAGCTCAAAACTCCCAGGTTTCGGGGTTCCAACATTAGATCATGATGGATACATGGACAGGCCTTGGACACTTCCAAGGATGGGGCAGCCACAGCTTCTGTGGCCAGCCTCTGCCAGAGCCTCACCGCCAGCACAGTGCTGAATTATTTTCCTAATATCTCCTCTAAACCTACTCTGAGTCTGAAGCCGTTCCCCCTTGTGCTGTCACTATGTGCTCTTGTAAGAAGTCCCTGTCCATCAGTCCAGCCCTGCTGTAAGAGCTGGCAGTGCAGCTCAGGGGCTCTGGACAGGTGCTCTGGGCTCTGCCCTGGGTCTGTACCAGGAGCAGCGAGCGAGCACCAAGTGCTGCCCTGCAGGTGCCAGTGCCAGCAACAGCTGCTGTGGCTGCTCTGAGACACTGAGCCCAACACCAGACTTCTCAGACAGCTCAGGGAGCATTTCCAGTCCCTTTCATTCTCCTTTTTTTTTCCTTTAAGCTGATGATGTAGAGGTCGGTGACAAAAGCAAGAGTAAATTGGGTATCAGCTCCCGGGATGTGCTGCCCCTTCCAGCACCTATAAACTGCTGGATGAAGAGAAACTGCACACAGCTTTTGCCAAAGAGTTTGCCTTCAGATGCTAGTTCCAGGACAGCAAAACCACACACATCCTTGCCATTTCCCTTCAGGCCCTTTTCTGCCTGGAGACACAGCTGGAAGACCTGTGAGTCTGGGCCGTGGTGCTGTGCACAGAGAAGCACAGCAGGTCAGTGCAGGAATGACAATTCCAGCCCTGCCTGACAGTGTGAGGCACCAGCACACCCTGCTCAGTGCCTGTGCTGTGGAAGCTGCAGCTCTGCAGTCTTGTGTGACTCCTTTCCTGCAGGGTCAGAAGTCCTGCAGTGAGATAATCTAGCCTGATACCAGTTTTCTGCTCTGTTGGTTTTCCTTGTAGCCCATTATCTAGGATTGAGATGGATGCTTTCCCATAAGGGCTTTACATTAAGGCAGATTCCCCATCCATGTTGAGATTTCTGGGTCTGACCCTCCCTGGCTTCCAGATGTCCCAGACACATTAGGAGCAACATGAGGAGTGCAGGAACAGGGATGAAACTCTGTTGTATTTCTTTTTTTCTCTGTGTTGTCAATTAAACAGGATTTATGTGTTATTTCTCTGTTCTGTAATTACCCCCTGGGATTTATTTCAGATAGCTGGAGAAAACAGTATACCTCCAGAACTTTCTAGCTGCTGGGAAGAGTTATTGCTGCTCCTCCTGATTGTGTAGCAAAATCCAACTCCCTTCATTACTGGCTTTACCTCAGTGAAGTATGAGAGGGTATCCATTGTAATTTTGTTCTCTTTCAGGAGGGGACATAAGAAATGGCCCTGGACATGCCAGGTACAGTGATTCTATAGAACAAATGGAATCACAGGTCACAGAGAGTATTATTAAACCCCTGTGTGTCAGGCTCTGAGAGCTCCCCTGTGCTTGCCTGCAGAGTTAGACTTCACAGCAGAGAAGCTGTCATTAGTGATGATTGAAGGCCAATCTGTTGTTTCTGATTAAACACTCACTAATGATGGTCTGATGTTACAGGTTTGTTTTCTTTTTTGTGTTCATTTCAAAAGCAAAAAAAAGATATTTTCTTCTTCTACTTATGCTTTGAAACCCATGATTGACTGGCACTTGAAGAGGATATGTGGTTGCTTGATTTTTTTGAAAGCTGAGGGGTGGGAGAAGGATTTGTTTGCATGTGAAGGAGGGCTTGACAAAAAAAAATGAGAGAAATATTGACATAATTTAGGTAACACACACTGTAAACAAGCTGCTAGGTTTTGCTTACAATAATTTACATCCATTCCCCTGCAGAGCACAGGCTGTGTATTTCTCCTCATCCAAGACAGAGCCAATCATCCTGACTTGCAGGCTTCCTTGCACATATTTCTGCCACGTTTGCCCTGAACTTTGGGGCTGATGAAACCCCCATATCAAGTCAAGCTCTGCTGAAGTCACCAAGGGTTTAATCCGAGATAACAAATTGGCTTTGTTTTATTCATGTGCATCTCTGCTTCCTGCAGCTCAGGCTGAGTTTGTGGAGAGATTCCCTTCCAGCACAGTTGTTTGGATTGCAGGTTAGCTGGAGGTCAGACAGGTCTGCTGCTGGAGAAGGCAACCCAGGAAAACATGCCCAGTGGGAATGTGCAGCTTCTCCTCACAAATTCAGAGAGTTGGTTCTGCCTGCAGCCATCCCCATCATGGAAAGGATTCCACTGCCACTGTCACTGCAAGCAGGGCCACCCAGACAGAAGAGCAGCTCACAGAGCTCCCCTGGGTGCTGCTGGGCACTCTCAGGGGTTAAACATGTGTGCCCAGGAGGACACTTAGGCCTTGGACAAGACACATGGACGGGCACGTGGATCCTTGCATCCCTTTGGCTGTGCTGTCCCCGAGGTGGGACTGGCACGTGTCCTTGTCACTGCTGGTCCTGCTTTAGTGATGAGGCAGAGCAGGACAGATTGTGAGGAGCATCCTTGGCAGAGGCAGTAGGACAAATTGCCTTGCTCCTGCCTTTAGATGCAGAACCCTCCTGCTCAGCAGAACTCGTCTGCTGGCAAAGGCAGGCTGCAAGGCTGCTGTGCCTGTAGAGCCTGGCTCTCTTCTCCAGCCATAAATTGCACTGCAGCTCATCTCTCAAGTTATTTTGCCACAGCTCGGGTCTGAAAGGCGTGATATAAACCCAAATTATTCTTTTTCTGGACAGTGGCTTTCTGTAACAATCAGGCCCTAAACAGGTCCTCCCCAAGGGCTGTGTCCCCAGGCAATTTGTCACGAGTCCCTCAAGGTTGCACTGGCCTTTCCCCATGATGAATGTCACTATCAGCCTTTTTCTTTCTTGGTCATTCTTCCTCTGCTTTTCACAGAATCAAAGGCTGGTTTTGGTTAGAAGGACCTTAAAGATCATCTGGTTCCAGCCCTCCATGCCTTCCTGCAAGGGACACCTTCCACTAGAGCAGGCTGCAGAACTCCATCCAACCTGGCCTTGAACGCTTCCTTTGGGGCAGTTCCAAGGTTTGCTCTCCTTACAGCTCCATGCTCTTGTGTTCTCCCAGTTTTGGGAAAGGCACCATCGTGTCCCAGAGGACAGAGAGGAATGGAGGTGGCAGTAGAGGACAGAGCTTTACCTCCATCAGTACTTGGGGAAGGTTAAAGCAGTGATGGTGGATGAGGTTTTCATTGCAAAATCAGGGAGATGGAGGCCCATAATTTCTGACTTTGGTGTTTGTTTCTGTTTCTGAGTAGCTCTAAATTAAAGAGGAATTCGACCCTGTGCTGCCTCCAGGAATTCAACCCTGCACTGCAAAGGTTCCTCTTGCCATTAAAATTCTAGGAATCAGAGTTGTTGCTGAAGTTTCCTGCTAATTATCTCAAAAGATGATGCTCACATTTATTTGTCATTCTGCAGGGGGATTCATTGAGAAGTTCTTGTAACAAAAAGTGCTGTTTGCTTGTTAAAAATAACTGACTCAAAAGGTACCTGGGAAAAGACAGAGAGAGAACAAACAAATTTTTTTTAATTCTTATTTCCACATGAATATGAAAGGTCCAAATTAGAACTCTGGCTTGTATCTGTTGAAGTCTTCATAAACAGATCATACCACAACTGAAATTACAAATACCACATCTGTGAGATCCTTCTCCTGCCCTCATGCAGTGTTTGTAATGCCAATGCTTGTTTCTGAAAGTGTTTGGGCTGAGGAGCTTCAGGCATTTTTACTTGTTGTTATTTCCCTACAAGTGACAACAAGGTAATAAGTTCTTCTGTTTTTAACACCTCTCTCCCTCTTTTAAATGTATCTATAAGTAACCATCAGGCTTTCTGGGAAAAACAGTCATTAGTGTTTTCATTTAAACAAATGAATAACAAACTGGCCGTTTTCAAGCTCCCTTTTAAGGCACTGCCTCATGTTTTCTTTCTTACGGTAACTTGAGCCAAATTCAGTAGGGTCAGGAGCTCTCTACAATGAAACCGTGCAGAGTAAATAGTAGCAGGATAACAGTGTCTCACAGTCTATATTGCAAATCAATGGGGAAGCTGAGACTCTGAATTGGACTGTTTGCTGAATAACAAATCTGGAATGGATGTACTTTCCCCCCTTGGAAAAAAACTTTCATTTGAACTGAGGTGAAAGAAAGCATTATTTCCATCAAATAATCAGCTGTAGAAAAAAGGTTCCCAAGCCCACAATAGTCGTATTTCAATACAAATTAGATCTGTAAACAAAAATTGTGAAAAAAAAAAAAAGTAAAGAATTCCAGAATTCCACTGCAATTGTCACAGATTCATCCAGGAGCTGTGAAGAACAACTCCCCAGGCAGGTCCAGAGAGTGCCTGGAAAAGCTGGTGGTCTGGAAACAAGAAACACATCACTTGGCAGCCACTTTCTGCATTTCTGTCCTCAGGGTCTATAAGCAGTAAAAAATTCCTCCGCTGCTTTGACATTTGCCTTACTATATAAACAGAAACATTCAGGTTTCTGTCTTTACTCCCTGTGTCATTCAAACCCACAGAGGGAAGGGAAAACCTCTGCCTCATGTTGGGTAGCTCAGGAACAGCTGGCTAAAGTAATCTGCTGGGGAGGAATAGTTTGGATATCAGGAAAGGTTGTTCCGTGCCCCAGAGGGTGCTGGCACTGCCCAGGCTCCCCAGGGAACGGGCACGGCCCCGAGGCTGCCAGAGCTCCAGGAGCGTTTGGACAGCGCTGCCAGGGATGCTCAGGGTGGGGTTGTTGGGGTGTCTGTGCAGGGCTGGGGGCTGCCCTGCCTGATCCTGGGGGTCCCTCCCAGCTCAGGACATTCCAGGATTCTATGGTCTGCCACTGCCTGCTTTGTGTGCTGTGCAAGGGAGATGGGCTTTACTGGGTTTGGCTCTTATTCCTGTCGTGTAGGCAGCCTGAACTCTGGGCTGTTAATTCACAGCTTTGTGGGCAGAGCTGGAGCTGAATCCTGGTGAAGATTGGGCAGAGGAAAGAGAGCAAAGATGTACCATTGACAAGAAGGTACAAAGCAGGGAGGGTGGAAGTGGAAGGCAGCAGATCTGGGGGGTCTTTGGGAAGCTACAAAGCAGCTCAAGGAGCTGCAGCGGGAGCTGAAGATGGAAGAATGGAAGAAGCTACACCAGGCATGGGCAGCCAGCAGCTGCAAACCTGGCTGTCACCACTGCTTTGGAGTCACATCCAGACTTGGTTCTGTATTTCCAAACTTGTGGTAGCACTCCTCAGAGAGCTCAGACTCAGGGCTCCTTAGGGAAAATGGCAAATGGCTTACACAGTTTTTCCCCGTGATTTTGGATTCAACCAGGATTTTAGGCAAACAATCCTTTCTTGCTTCTACATCCTGTAATCTCTTGTTGCTATTTCTCTTCATATCAGATCAACACTGAGAGAAACTGGAGCAAATCTTGTGCAAGATTTCCTCTCTCATATGGCGAATTCCTCTGCTTCATATGTTGGTTGGGTGGTTGATGAAGAACACTAGGAGGAAAAAAAGCAATTACATCCAGCACAGGCACTCACAGCTGGCTTCACAGCCATGTGTTCACAGTGATGGTTGCAGTACTGCTGGGAAGCCATAACATTTACAGTTTCCAGCCATGTTAAACCCTTCCCAGTTAAAGCCACAATGTTTTTATCTTCAGAGCTAAACCCTCAGATCTGTTCTTTTAAGTCACCACATGCCCAGAGTCTCTCTCAAGGAGTGGGGCAGCTGCAATGTGGATGGCAAGAAAATGTAATTGCATGGCTTCATGTGAGGCTTGTCTGCTTCAATTATCTCTGCTCTTGGGCAATTACCATCTTCTTTTGGATCTTTCCAGGTTCCCTGCTTCTGCCACCCACATTTCCCATGGACAGCCGGATTTCTCAGCCTCAGCTGTGTGCTGCTCCCACCTGACATGTTGTCAAATGACTGCTCCAGAAGTGAAAATGCCACGAAATCTCTGCAGTGGATTAAATGACTGTTAGCAGGTAACTCCAAATTAGACTGTGTAGGTAGGCAAAACACAAGGAAATTTAACACTTCACCAGCTGCCATGATGAAAGATTGGTGACATTCAACAAGGGAGTACAAATGTTTAAAAAAGTATGGAAAGTATGGCAGTCTTGAAATCCATCATTCTTCCTTCCCTCCAGATTTGGGGCATTTCTCAAAAGTTATTGGTTGTTCAGGCTGGATATCAGGAAAGGTTGTTCCGTGCCCCAGAGGGTGCTGGCACTGCCCAGGCTCCCCAGGGAATGGTGACATTCCCGAGGCTGCCAGAGCTCCAGGAGCGTTTGGACAGCGCTGCCAGGGATGCTCAGGGTGGGGTTGTTGGGGTGTCTGTGCAGGGCTGGGGGCTGCCCTGCCTGATCCTGGGGGTCCCTCCCAGCTCAGAATATTCTAAGATTGCTTCTTCATCTTCTGTCCCCCCTGTTTTCCTTTCCCCTCCCTCCTATCTCACCCCAGTGACATGAAGAAGTCAGCAGTGTCAGTTAAGAAATGGGTATAAGCCAAACTATAAAGTAGTTTTTCTAGAATACAGATGATACTTTGATTTTCTTGTAAATAATTTTGGACACACTTTTGGTATGTTTGCAGCACATGGGATCTCCACTGAATTGCAGAAGACCTTCCACTTCCATAGGAAAATGCCCATAGCCGTGGGACTGCCAGGTCTTTCCCAGGGATGTGTATGGGATCCTATTGCAGTTTGAAGGCATTCCCCCTTGTCCTGGCACTACATCCCACAGGAAAGGTTGGGCAGCCTCTGTTTCACAAAGCCCAGGAAAGGGTGGCTGCCAGCCTCCAGGTTTTCTGCTTCAGCTCTGCCTGTAGGAGCATATGGATATCTGAACCTTGCACCATTAAATTAATCTAACCCTTTGGCCTGGGAAGGAGGGATTTGCTGACACAAAGTGAATTATTAATACAATTTGCAGGAGGTAACCTCACTGAATCTCTCACATGGCTGCTTCTCTCTCTGTATGTAGGGCTGCAACAGCAGCAAGGTTAATACAGAGCATCCATCATTTCCATTAATAGATGGCAGAGCTGTTTGAATCCCTTGTGTGGTCTGCCTTTAATTATGTTTTAAGGTGGCCTCTGCATATTTATTGCATATATATCTTTGCAGTGAAATCTGGGGTGGAGGATGGTGGTCAGGTCTGGACTGACTGATTAAACCTGCCCATCACACCTTCTGTACAGGGATCTTTCCAATGCTAATAACACCTTGTAGCAGAAGAAACACATAGGAAAATGATGCTAGTCTAACCAGTCTTTGTGAGGAGGCAGATTTCAAATGGATTTTTTTTTTCTACTTCCAAAATATATCAGGAACACTGAGCTGCATTTTGTGACTCCAAAGCCTATATGCCCCAAAGATGGACAGAATCGTACTAATGCAGATATTCTTTGTTACTGCCCTGTTAGTAGTCAGGACTGCCCTCAATTCTTCAGTTTAATAATATAGTTTATAGTGCATATTATATTTTTAAAAGGGTGTCTGTTACCTGAGAATGAAATTACATTCAAAGATCTGTATTGCTTTTATGTGTCCTCTGGGCATCCAGTTGACTTTCCAAGATTTGCACCACATGCACATGAAACACGAAGTATCTTGGATTTACTAGATTGTCACATTTTACCTCACATTTTTTACAGCAATACTAACATGCAATAGTCCATCCAGAACATTTCTTTCATATGTTTTTTCTTTCTGCTCTGACCAGAAGGAAATGCTTCATGTGAGACCTGTGTGTGCACAAATACATGGGAAAAGCAAAAGAAGAGCATTTAAAACAGCAGTCTAATAAATTCACTTTACATGTATAATCATATGAATAGTATATAGAGTATAACAGCAGGAACAGGACCCCTGGCCCAGAAAGAAGGAGAAAAGAGAGGAAAAGAACTGGAGATTAAACTCAAATTTCTGTGTCAGGTCTGGCCCCCGTTTTCATTGGTTTACAGGCTCTTTGTCTCTGCCTTTCCCTCTGAGGTACAGCTGGATCCACTCTGTTTCAGATGATCATGCCAAGGGTGAGCAGCAGTGGAATGGCCTCAGATTTACCCTTGACTCACTTTTCCTGGAAGCCAGAGGAGCCAAGAGTGTTTGCACTTGTCCTCAGTGCCAGTTCAGTGCCACAGAGCCATGGGCCAAGTGTGCAGCTCCGCTCTGGAGCAGAAGGGCTCTTCCATCCCCTCTGGACAGCCAGGAGAGAGGGGTATGCATGGGGACATCCTGCACAGTCCTTCTGTAAACCCAGCAAACCCTGCTCGATGTCAGTGGCACCAGCACATCACTGTGAGCCCAGCCTGGTGTGCTGGAGGCATCTCCTGACACAGCAGAGTGAGGGATGTCTGCCTTTACTTTCTGTCACTATCTCTGTCTCCCATAAAAAATGGCTTATGAGAGAGAGATATGGCTGACAGAAACTTGGTGAGCAGTGTAGAATGTTCTCATCAGGTGATGGACTAAAGATTGCATGGCAGAGCTTTGGGAGCTGCTTCTGCTTTCCTGGCTGGAGCTGTGGATATCTCCTGGTGTGTTCCACCTGCAGCAGCTCAGGGTGTCACGGAGCCTGAGTCACCTTGTTTGCAGAGGATGTGTGTAATCCACTGCTCTGATCATCCCAGCTCACCAGCTACTCCCACACCACTGAATAATATCCAACCTCAAGTGAGCACAGGCTGCTGAGGGGTCATTAAAATTCCTCCTCAGTCGTGATCATTAAACAAACCATACAAGAGGCAGACTCCATACCTGGGGAGAGTGGCACGTTAATGGAGATGCACCCAGCATAATTGCTGTCATCCATCACCCCCGTCCTGCTGCTATTGACAAAGTGCAGCTAAATATTTAAATAAGCCATTTTTCTTCAGAAGCCAAAGGATTAGATGCAGCCAAATTTCTCAGTCTAGTCAGCAAACGATACAAATCCAAGGATTAAACAGGATTTGCTGGAGTGAATGAGAGCTGCTTCTGCATTATGCTTTATGAAAAAATATTCTTTGCTGCCAAGACTGTTGCTTGGGGCAAGAAGGGGAGGAGAGGCAATTCTCCTTCCTACTGGAAGCAAGAAAAATAGAATTAGTTTCTCTTTACTCGACACTCTTGATTTACTTTGGGTGTGTAGTTGAAGGAAAATGTGGCTTTCCCAAGCTCCATTAGACACCTACATTTCTTCTAAAAAGCAAAGTATACAAAATGAAGATGTAGGTGTTGCAAGGCTCTGTGCATCTGTTTTGCTTCAGGGTCAGCTCCTTGAAAGGCTTTGCCAGGTTGTTCTCAGTAAAATAAAGGAGAAATGCTTGCTGAAGTAATTTTTACTTGGATACATGTTGGTATGCTGCAGTTTTCCCACATCTGGAGACCGGTACATTGAATTTATTGGGTGAGATAAGAGTCTTCATTGAAGCACTACAGGTACTTTCAGAGGGAGGTAGGAAGGATTTACAAACACAAAAAAACATATATTTGCTGGGGCTGGTTGGGAATTTTTTTTAACAAAATTCCATTTTATTTGGAATGTCTCAGTTCATGAAAAGTGAATGAAGTAATTCACAGGAAAAATTGTTATTGATTTTTTTTTTAATAATCCAAGTGTAAATTTCTAGGCTTTGGTTATTGCTTTTTTTCCAGGATAAAATATCTTGGTTTTATTCATTTGTCCTTAAACTTAGTAATAATATGGTTAAAAAAAGCAAACCAGAGGAAGGAACTGAGCTGGTTCAAATTATATTGAGCTGAAATATTTGAAAAGACCCAAACCACGAAAGGCAAAAATCTTGAGATTTCAAAAGTGATGTGAATTAGAAGCTTTATATTGATTTTAATACCAATATCTCCCATCATTCTTCATGAGAGAAAAAAATCAGTTATTGGCCTTTCTTAGTGGTCAACTCAGTTTGGCAGCTCACAGGAGTGATGTGTGGGTTATTTTTTATGGAAGTGTGAAATCCCTTTAAATCTTGCTTTTTCTGATGGCTTCATGTTGGTGGGAGGAGGAAGAAGAGATTTGTCTTTGCAGTGATAGCAGAAATGTTTGCATGTCCTGGCATTTTTCAGGAAATGTTCTGGATTTGTTGGTCTGACTGATTTGGAAACCATGGAAAAGTTCTGTCCATGCACTTTAGCCAAGGTGTGAATCTCAAGGAGAATTGTCATGAATGAGTCGATCAGAGCTACTCAGCTTATGCAGGACTTGGGAAGACTTTTTCTCCCAGCAGGTTATTTCTCTTTACCTATTCACAATAATTTCTTGCAGGATCTGAAGTCAGATAACATCTGACCAGACCCCTGTTCAAGATAAAAATATGACTTGTCCCCCTGGTACATCTATCCAAGGATTGCATATGCTCGCCTTGTCAGATCAAATGTTACAAACTTTTCCCCCTTGGATCAATCAATGTCAGGAATCTGAGCCTCATGCCCATCTCTGGGGAAAGACAGCAGCATTTATAAATCAAGGGAAAAAATTAAAATAGTAAGATAAATATTTTTCTGCTCAGTCTTGCAAGGGACTACAGAGTGAATATTTTTCCCTAAATTATGAGAAATAAAACTATTCTACTCTTACATCATAGAGAGAGGGTTTGGTGGAAATTAAGTAGATTATTCTTTATGGCTTTATTGAAATTCTACTAAGATGTCTCAAAATCCACAAGCCTGTTGCTTTGCAAGTAAATTCAGTGTTTCATCTTTGTGAATTGATAGTGATATATAAATGCCAGCTTTATTGAACATGTCTCCACTGTCTGGCTATCCAAACAGTACTAATTAACTCCCTAAGTCCTGTTCCAGCATGTATTTGAACTCATTTAAAAACTTGCTTTAAAGCAGTTGCTGCAGAAATGCAGACTAGAAATATGGTGCACGTTTTTAGCAGAGAGTAATTAACCACTGAAATAAATTACCCGGCAGCAAGGTGGATTCTCCATCATTTGAAGTCCTTAGCTGGAGGCTGAATGTCTTTGTGAAAGATGTGTGGTAACAGCAGGAGCTGTAGGCTTGGGGCTGTGAGATCGTTTGTGTATTTACAATTGAGCAGGGTTTGTAGGAGAGTTATCCCTGCTCTGCACCCCAGCTGCAGGAATTCCTGATGGGACACGGCTCCAGCTGGAGCAGGACCCAACATTTTACCTGTTCCTTGGAAGATTCTTAGGGAGGAATTGTTCCCTGTGAGGGTGGGCAGGCCCTGGCACAGGGTGCCCAGAGCAGCTGTGGCTGCCCCTGGATCCCTGGCAGTGCCCAAGGCCAGGTTGGACATTGGGGCTTGGAGCAGCCTGGGACAGTGGAAGGTGTCCCTGCCCATGGCAGGGGTGGCACTGGATGGGCTGTAAGGTCCTTTCCAACCAAACCCTTCTGTGATTCTGTGTTACCCACAGTGAAACCAGCTGACCAAAGCATGATCTTGCTTTGCTCACTGTATTTCTCATCTCAGCTGAGCAGAACATGAAAATCTGTCTCATGTCACCAAACTGGAAAATGCTTCAGAAATATCTTAAGCAGATTTTTTTTTTTAAATGCTTATTTTGACTGAAGGAAGTCTGGCAAACCTTGATGGGGGTTAGCCTGGAAAAGTTGTGAATTGGCAAAAATAAAAACTTCTTTGGATTTCATGTCCAGGAAGCAACAGGATTTCACATAAAAATGTGGAAAGGAATCAGAAACCCTCTTTCAGTGTGGTACCTGTCTGCTGATGCCTTGTTTCCATGCACCTGGGTGAACAGGCTGTGTCCACACAGTGAAAGGGAAGGAACAGGTAAAACACAGCAGCCAGATTAGCAGTAAAGGGAGGTGTGGGGTGCCACTTCCAGGTGCTGACACTCACCTGGGGACAGCAGGAACATCCCAGAGTCTGTGTGTGGAGCAGCAGCAGCCAGGAGGCAGCTCCTGTGATCCCTGTGGCAGGTCTGTGTCACATAAACCTGTCTCAGCCTCCCTGAGAGCTGGCAGATAATGTGATTAAACAATAAGCATTTTGTCACAGTAATGAATCTTGGCATCCATCTTTCTGATATGATTAAATCAGTGTGGAGACAAATTCTTCATTTTGACATCAGGTCACTGCACGAGTAGCAGGTTGGGTTTCATTCTTTGTTTATTTTTATTTAAATACTGAGTTAAGCCAGGTGCTATCAGCAGTAATGAGGTCACTCTGGATTAATTCCTACCTTGTAAATGGCAGAAACCACAGAGCTTTTTTATTTTCTCAGCTGTGGATGTTCACGAGTCTCTGCCTGGCAAAATGAGGCTGGTTTCTTTCTCCAAGAGGACACTCACCCTGCATGCAGAGACACAGAACTGTGTTCTTCCCATTCCCTTGGTGTTCCTTGGCTCCACTCTCCAACAATGCCCTGCAAAGCCCTGTGGGAGTAGCTGCACTGGATTGTGCCATAAGGCACACAGGGAGCTGTTAAGGGGCCATATAATTATTGTCACTGATGAAAAGTCCCTTTCACGGCAGTTCTGCTGCTCACAGGTGAAAGAAGGCTCTGCAAATACACCATCAGCCATTCACAATTAACTTGGTTATGGATGGCATTCCATAAATATTTAAAAACACTGAAGGAGAAGTAATAAACGGTTGATTTGTTTTCTTGACTGCAGCTGCTGCAGGCTTGCGCTCTTTGTGTATAATTCTTTATTCCATTTAGCACCAATGGATATATCTTCCCTTGACTCCCCCCCCTTTTAAACTTTTATCATCTCTTGAAACCTGTTTTCAGGTTTTTTCCTGGCCACTGCACTTGGAGGATCTGGGATGATAAAGTCTTGTCTCTGCCATCCGTGGAATGCACTGCCATTAACTGCAGCTCACAAATACACTCACCCCTTCTCCAGACACCTTGTAAAGCTAAAATGATCTGCACTTTCCTGTCCTCATCTGGGGCTTCCTTTCATTCATTAACATCTGCAGATACAATTTGCACTCAGGTGCAATTCCAGGAGCTCAAGTGCCAACAAATGAATTTTGTAATAAACTGGTCCCTTCTTTCTCTTCAGTAGCCACTGTAGTAATTCATAAGGCACAGATTGCAAGTTTGGCTATAGGTTTTGATAGAGAAAAAAAGAAGTGTGATCAACAAGAAATTGTAATTTTTGTGCTGTTAGATCAGCAGGCAATACTGCTGCACAGCTTAAAAATAACTGTCCTTACTCCTTTTTCATTTCCAGCAATAGTTTAGACTCTTCTAATCATTCAGTTTGCTTTCCTCTGGGCTGGCGGGGCATCAGCTATTGTAAAGAACAGTCCATCCAGTGGAATATATCTCCTCTGAAGGACAAGATTATTCTTTATTTCTGTTTAAAAAAAAAACCTCAGAAGAAGGGAAATGTTTGCTAAAATTCCCTTCATTTTTGCTGTATGTGTTTGTATTGGTTCGTGGTGCACTTTCTCCTTCCTCCAGCCCTCGGTGCACTGAGGGCTCCTCATCTTGGAGTTAAAAAGGACAGATCAATAATAGCCATAAGCTCTCTCACTTTTCTAGTGCTTGACAAGCCTTTCCATGAAGTTTTCCCTAATGTCCAATCTAAACCCCTGGTGCAACTCGAGGCCATTCTTTCTGGTTGTGTAGCTTGTTACTTGTAGAAGGGGCTGCACCCTCCTGTCAGAGCTTTGTAAGGTCTCCCCTGAACCTCCTTTTCTCCAGGCTGAGCCCCCTCCATCTCCTTAGCTGCTCCTCATCCAACCTGTGCTCCAGACCCTTGCCCAGCTCCATTCCTTCCTCTCAACACTCTCTGCACCTTCTTGCAGCGAAGAGCCCAAAACCAGACCCAGGATCTGATGTGTGGCTTCACCAGTGTTGTGTGCAGGGGGACAGTGACAACACCTGTAGTTAAACACAGTCAGCTGCTGCACCTGGCAAGGAAAAGTGCTGATGGACCCACAGAATGGGAGATCCTGGCTGGGAAGATGATGTCTCTGGGGTGGACACGAGGGAGTCACAAAGGAGCTCTCAGCTCTGCAGCACAAGGACAGCCCTGTGCACACGCAAAGAATCAAGTGGAATTAGAGGAATAAGTTCATGAGTGCTGGCTGCTGGAGACCTGCACCCACTTCTGAGTCCTCAGAAGTCACAGGAAGGTCTTACACAGACCTGAGAGGAAGGCTGGGAAAACGATTCAGAGTGGGGAAATGAGTTACATGACCTGAAACACCAAGAACTCTATTCATTATCTTATTAAAAGATGGAGAGGAGATTTTTATCGTTAGTTTTAAGATTATCTACATGGAGAGGAGTCTTGAGAGTAAAAGGCCTTTTGACCCTGCAAAATAGAGCCTAACAAGAGGGCTGGAAAATGAGTGTGGAGAAACTCAGCCTTGAAATACAGCAGCATTTCCCAGCAGAAAATCACCGAGCAGAACTGGCGGTGGGCTTGCAAGCAGATTGTGTGTACTGAGATTTGGTATCTTAAAAGAAAAGGATTCCCATCCAATTTCAGTGAGAACCTCTCCTCCTTGTTCTCCCAGCAGCCAAGATTGCTGGGCTGCTCGTGCTGCTGTCAAAGCCTCTGAGCCACAGTCCCACAGCACCATCCGTTTTCTGCTGCCTTCTGGGCTAAACTCACACTCTGTCCTCCCCAGGGCAAAGAGCAGCATGCTGGAGAACTGCCACAGGCACAAAGGGACCAGGACATCTGACCTCTGCCTTCTGGCCTTTATTGGATGTTTTCTGAACTTTAATTGAGCTGCAATCCTGGGCATTTAAAACAAATTCAAACCTTTCCTTACACAGTAGCAGCAGCCAGGGAGAAGAAACAGAAAACTACACTCCTCTTTGGAGATTATCTTCTCTCCCAACTACAGAAGTGTAGGCATGAATGGAGGCACCAGGCATGAATTTAACCATTTCCATTGAAGGGGTTTTGTAAATAGCATTAGCAGATAGAAAATGATGGATGTGACTCCTTATCCACAAAACCTCACTGCAAAGTGGAAGCACCAAGTACTGACCTGTAGAAGCGAAACCAGGAAAAGGGGGACAAGACAGGTCTTTATTTAGATTCAGTTCTTTGTTCTTTTCCCTTTTTCCCCACCATTACACTTGCTCAACAGCTTAGATCTAAACAAACTATCAATACACCCCACTGTGTTCCACCAGGGACACATTTGACCCATTTATTTTTAAGTGCTCCTGATCTCTTTTTGGTATCTGCTCCAGTGTGAGCTATTAAAAAAAGCAGCTTCATTAAAGCAAAAGGTATTAGAAAAGGTGTCTGTGTGTAAAAGAACTAGTTGGGAGCTAATGGGATCTTTCAGGAGACTTGACTGTACCAGTGATAATTGAAACAAACAGACCTCAGTGGTCTAAACTAATTCAGAGGAGCTGTATTCCTGTTTTTTATTGCACAGGCAGTAGTTCAGCACTCTGCAGCTCCCCACTGGCACAAAGAGACACTTACAGCTGTTCTCCTCCCCTGATCCCAGCACTCTGTGGAGCTAATGGGGGCTCCCCAGGCCTGATGAAGTGCTCCAGGGCTCCCACTGCACCAGCCAGAGGACTTGCCATATGCCTGGGGAATTTCACCTCCCTTCAGACTCAATTCTGCCCCAACTCCCAAGGTGAAATTCCATTTAGGTCGGTACATTTTGGCATTAACAATTACAGAGATGTGGTGAACACTTCCCGTTCTTTCTGCTGGGCTGGTGTCTGTTGTGTGTAACCAGGCATGTGCTGCCTTCTTCACCCCTGCCGTGGTGACCCCATTGCAGCAGGGGAAAGGAAATTGAGATCTAAATGGGGAAAACTTTGCTGCAAATAAAAATAAATGAAAACACAAGAAAAAACAAGGACTTCTTGTGCTGATTTTCTCTGCTGCCACTCTCACAGAACAAGGAGGAGTATAATGTAAGATTTTCTAACCCCTAACTATCTATCAGCACGACAAATTTCATTATTCTTCAACTTTCTTTATTTTTAAAAAACTCCTTATATGTGTATTTACAGCTGTTTCTCTGGTGTGCTTTTGGCAGATTGCATTGGAGAAAACTCTATTTTAATGTGGGGCCAAGGGAAATCTCCCACCTTGTGCTACATTGGCTTGTGTGGGAGAGTGAATTTCCCCAGACCTCATCCTCCCCAGGGAGCCAGGACTGGATTTTCTATGGAATCAGGGACTGGGTATTTTATAGAGTCAACAACTGAATATTGTATAGAATCAGGAGCTGGGTATTTAATAGAATCAGGAGCTGGGCATTCTATAGAATCTAGGACTGGATATTTTATAGAATCAGGGACTGGGCATTTTATAGGATCGAGAACTGGGTATTGTATAGAATCAGGAACTGGGTATTGTATAGATTCAGTGACTGAATATTGTATAGAATCAGGAGCTGGGTATCGATGACTGAATATTTTATAGAATCAGTGACCAAATGTTGTATAGAATCAGGGGCTAGGTATTTTATAGAATCAGGAGCTCAGTATTTTATAGCATCAGGGGCTGAGTATTTGATAGAATCAGAGATGAGTATTTTATAGAATCAGGGACTGGATATTGTATAGAATCAGCAGCTGAGTATTTTATAGAATCAGGGACTGGATATTGTATAGAATCAGCAGCTGAGTATTGTATAGAATCAGCAGCTGGGTATTTTATAGAATCAGGGACTGGGTATTGTATAGACTCAGAGGCTGGGTATTATATAGAATTAGTGACTGAATATTGTATAGAATCAGGAGCTGGGTATTTTATACAATCAGAGGCTGGGTACTGTATAGAATAATGGGCCTGTTGGTACCACCTACATCTTCCTGGGTGCAACATGCCTGCTACAAAGCTGAACCCTTGGTGAAGGTTTTAGCTCCTTTCAGGTCTGATGCTGTGTCCAGCTGCTGTGAGCAAGGAAAGCCATCTCTGACCTTTTGAAACCATGACTTCCATCATTCATCTCTCACTAATTGCTGCTGCAGCTCGTGGCTCTGCATGGAAGGGAGAGCGGGACAAAACTGCCCTTGCAAAATATAAATTATTTTAATTACAGTCAACAAGCACTTAATGGGAAACACAGTGGAAAAAAATTTCCAGATGGCTTTTTTTTAGCTGCATCTATAAAATTCACATTTTGGCTGTGCAAAAGCTGAGTGTGCTCATGGGGGGGTTACTGAGGGTCTGTAGGCTCTGGAGCTCACATGGATGCACTCCTGCTTCAGTGAGACTGTCCCCTCAGAGAACAGGCAGGCTTGCAGGTTTTGACAGATATAAATAGGAAAACACTAAAAAATGCAACCTAATATTTATAGAATTATAGAATCATAAATAGTTTGTGTTGGAAGGCACCATTTAAAATAATTTAGTCCATTTGGCTGTTTATTTTTTTGGTGTTTAGTTTCTCTTTTTTATTCTTTATTTTTGCATTTGGTAGATGGGTATCAATATCAAATATTTTTCTGCTGAGGTGCTGTAGCCAAGTAATAAACTTCCCTGCAGGCTCAATATGATCTGGCTTCACACCACTGATACCTTCTTTTTGAAATAATGACTTTCCTCTGTAGCAAGGTTCATCAGGAAAGGTGCAGGAACTAACCTAAAGCCCTGGCTTGTAGTTCATTCTTATTAGACAAAGGTTTTAAGCACGTTTCTCTACTGAAAGCCAAAGATCTGCATCAGTCTTGGCTCAATAGGTATTGATTTAAACTTGTGCTTAAATACCTTGTGGAAGGAGGCCCATACACAGAAATACCCAGCTAGAATTTCTCTTCATTTGTACTGATATGAATGAGGCACAAATTCCCTGTAACTGGTGCTGCATGTGGGAGAAAAATCAGGTCCTGGGCATTTTAATTTCAATTGTCTTACAATACTAACACATATTTGTAAGACACTAAAACTGTCATCCATAGTTGTGCTTAAAAATCCAACCCCTCAGCTGCCAGCAGCATGGACCTGTTCCAGCATCCCACACCTCCTTCCCAAAAAGAAGCATTTAAATGTTCATTCCATCAAGCTATCAAGTTGGCTGAGCATCCTTCAGAGCTTTCTAATGCACAATAGTGTGGCCATCACTTTGTGTCTAATGTTTCATTAAAATGGCATCTATCCCCTCCACTCTCTTGGCTTCCCATCTTCTTTAATGAAAGGTTGCAGGAGTTTCACTTCCAAATGGTTACTTTACCCATGACAAAAATATAAGGAGGTAGGATCCTATTGTAAAATGCTCTGTTATTGTGATGGTGTGGAGGGAATTTGGCATCCTATTCCCTGTAGCACCTCAAAAGCAGGAACATAATGAATGTATTGTCCAACACAGGAACCCTCACATCTCATTTCTGCAGTTAGATACGATATTTGTGTTTATGTTTACCATTTCTCATGTCTCCCATCCATAAGCACATGAGAGGTGCTGGGATTTGGCAGGTCACAATAGACACACCGAGCCCCTGGCCTGGGTGACTTTCCTCCCAGGTATTAGTCAATGGATCAGAAATATGTGGATATGTAGGAATTGGTACAAACAGCTTCCTCAGTAGCACATGGAGCTGGTGTTTGTTCCTCCTCCTTCCTCTCTGCCCAGTAATGTTGTCCTGTGTATTCAAAGAGAATTTCTCATGGGCAATTACCTCTCCATGCTGTGCTTCCTGCTGCTCTCAGGAGCAAGCTGAAATCTGGTTTCTGAAAAATAGGCTTGTGGGAGATTCATTTTCTTCCCCCCAATCATTTCTGATCCCTGCCTCACTTTTTATAGGCTCGGAAAGGCTACAGTCATTTATACTCTAACTTTTTCTAGTCAAATATTGTAGGTACCTGACTTTGCACATCTCTAATAAGTGGGCAGACATCTGAAAAGCTGCTCACCATTGCTGTGGGTTCATTGACATTTGGAAAATGGGCTTCTTTTTATCATCTCCAAAATGCCTTCCCCTGTGAACATCATACTTAGAATGATTTATTATCCATTCCTGGAGATTTCTGGGGTTTAATGCCTGCTGGGGAATTTTCCAGGAGATTGCAAGGTTGTGGAAAAATTTCACAGGGATATATGTACACCTGTATATGCATATCTGTGTGTTCAGTGCCACATCTGGCTAACAGCAAGAGGAAAAACCTTTTAAGGTCTGCAAACAGGAAGTTGTTTGAGAATAAATATTTTCACATCTCTGTGAACACTTGGGTCTGACTTTTTAAATTCAAGTGTGACTGAAGCACTCATAGCCTTTGTGCTGAATCCAGGCTCTTGCACAGCTGAATCAGTGAGTCTGAACAGGTTTCCCAAGAGGGAGTGCAGCTCTTCTCAACATCCAGGAGCTGTCTCCTCATCACTGGAGTTTTGGTCTGAAATACTTGTTCTTTTACCCAACAAGGAGCAAACTCTGTTGATTCTGAGCTAAGGAGATGTTGAAAATTCAGATGCTTATCCATCAGTGTTGGAAATATAAAAACAGTGACTCCCATATGTCTGTCCAGATTTCCTCCCCATTTCCCAGATGGAAATGCAGATGCTGTGCTGTGTTTCCAGAGTCAGCCCACTGAATCCAAAAAAGACATATTTTGTGCCTCTGCAAACCCAAGTACCTCTGAAAGTGTTGATGTGTGCCCTCACAAGACACTCACGTGCCTGTTTGTCCATACTGGCTGAGAGTATCAGTGTCTGAGAAGCTGGACAAGTGTCCAAAAGGAGCAGAAAGGAAGCCAGCAACATGGGGAAAATTGTAATTTGAGAGCAAAGGACAAACTGTTGCACACGAGGCCAAGAGAGGGCATTTTGGTGAGTTCTAGTACAATATTTACCTTTGTGACCAAGGAAAGGGCAGATTTCACAGGTCTCTGCAGGACCTGTGCTGCTGGGGTGACACAAAGAGGCAGAGTGTGATGGTGCAGCTTTTCCCTTTGCTCACCTCAGGGCCACAGCAGCACCCCCTGCACCACCCCTCACTCCTGTGAATGCTTTCTTTAACCTTAATAGGATTTCCAAAGACTTAAAGCTGGCTGGCAGTCTTCTTCTTGGATCCTTGTGGAGATAATCAGGCTGATGTGCTAATCACATTTGTGCTGTATTTAAAAACAGTGGGATGAAGTCTGAAAAGTGCTGAGCAGCACGATTCACCTGCAGCTTGTTTACAAGGGAAACAGAGAGGGAAGAGGTGGTGGGCAGCATGGCAATGGGCATGTCCAGGTGCTTTGCATTTGAATTAGAAAATAAGCTGAACTCTGATTATTCCCCTCATTGAGGTTCCTTTGCCATGGTGGAGGGTGAGCAGGGGAGAAAAGTTGTCTCAGCTTGATCACATCTGAGGATAAATACCTTGGACTGATCCTTCCTCAGCCCTGGGAGCAGGCTGTGATCTGGGGGATTTATGCTGCACATGATTAGCTGTGAAACAGAGAGGAAGTTTATTGCAGAGCACTGGCATGGGTTTGGGGAGTGAATTGATAAAGATGACATGTACATTGTCAGCTTGGGTGTTCTTAATTTATAGAAACCCTGGGAGTCATTACTCAGTTCCACCCGTGCAGTTCTCCCTGCCAAATCCTACTGTATTTATAGGAATAAATAAAAAGGAAGAACTGGTTAAAGACATGCAAAATGCTCAGGTTTGAATGTCTGACAGTTTTTTGTTTGATGAGAGCTCTTACACCACAAACTAGCTGAGGTAGAGGTGTGCAGAATGAATTAATTCTCCAGCTTTCCTCCATTCAGAAAGTCTCTTGGGTGTAATATAAACCACTCTCCCCAGTCACATAATTGGGTGCAAAAGTGGAAGGAAAAAGGCAATACACCTAAAATCTCCTAGAACTGTTGGTGCATATCACATCCTAAAATAATCACCCTTGATCTCAGTGAGTGCCTGCTCACAGGGGATATAAATCTGTTATTCTGATTTCCAGGTGCATTTGGAGCTGCTTGGGGAATAAATGGGCTGCAGATTGCTTTGTGCTGCCCTGTCTGGAGCACACACAGAGAAGGAAAAGGCTCTGGCTCTCCCTGGTGCACTGTGGTGTCCCTCAGCCTCCTGTGCCCCCATCTGGGTCTGCTGAGCTGGACATGAGGGCACTGGACAGGAAAGGGAGGATGTCAGGACAAATGCACAGTGTTCCAGCTGCCCCAGGCTGTGCCACAGCAGCAGCTCGAGCTGGAGGAGCTCCAGAGCCAGGAGCTGCCCTTGGTGAGCAGGCACTGTCCCTGTTAGTTTGGGATGTCTCTGCTAATGAATGTGATTGTTCTCCAGCCCACATGTCACCTCCTGTTACTCTGTGACACCGCCTGACACCCTGAACATGTTCCCTTTCTGCTCTGCACAGGCAGCCCTGCTGCAGAAATGGCAATGCAAATGTCTCCCTGATAGTTTTGTCACACCAGATCTGATCACATTTATCCGGTGTAATGCACACTCACATGCACACACTCAAAAACTTCTGCCCTGAGGCTTCAAAGCCAAACTCTGCTCTCCTCGTTAAAGACACCCAGCAGGAAGTTGTCCAGAGTGCTCGTGTGTTAAGTGACCTGTTCTATCCAGTTTTACAGGCTGGCTGAGCTTTGTGGTACAAAAGCACTGGTGGCAGTGAAAAAAAAGCACTGTCTAGTGGTGTGTAGGGAATGGATTTGGGAATCAGCCTTAGCCACAGCCTTGCATAAATCACTTGGTGGCTCTGTGCCTTGATTTGATAAACTTTCCCTATAGGTTTATTTACTGGAGGCTTAATTAATCTGTTTGCCATGTCCTTTGAGATGAGGTGTGCTCAAATAATGTCAAGACAACAGTAAGAGTCACTTCTTAAAGAAAAGGCATCAGCAGCCATTTCTCAAACCTGTGCTTCCTAATTCCAGGCCTAATAAACAGATTTCCTGAGAGAACATGGGAGGTTTTGGGTGGGTTCCACATCATTTCCACAGGCTGAGCACTGCTGGACTTGTTGATGTGATTGCCTTTCTCAATTTCCTTCCCTTTTCAAGAGAAAGATCCCTCAAAGGCTCTTTTTTGAAGCATGGAGCTGTTACAGACCTTGGGAGATGAAAGCCAGGCTGAGCCATATTCTGAGGAGGAGCTATCAGAGTCTGAGCCCCACTGCAGCTTTTCCTCCTGACATCAAACCCCATCTATGCTCCTTTGCTACGACCTCCATATTTCAGAGGGTGACTAATTCCACTTCCTCTGACTCCTGAGATCTGCAGTTTGCTTCTCATCTGTTTGAAGGTTTCATTTCATATGTGCTGTTGGAGGAATAGGTGAAAGTCCATTGTGCCAGGAGGCTGCTGGCAATGTCCAGCTTCATTCAACCACTGGCCTCCATCTAAAAAGCTGTAAAGTGAAATCAGGAAAAATCAGACATCCTGAAGGTAAGCAGAAAAATCAATTTGGCTCCCTGTGATATGGGCAACAAATTCCAACTCCTTTTGATGTGCAGAAACAAAAGAAGGTAAAAAGCATTCCCTGCTCAGAAGTGAGGGGTATTTTTTTCTGATGGTGGATTTAAGCCTGAATGTTTTCTGCCATGTGAGCCCAAGTTCCAGGACCCTGGGCAAGCCCAGCAGCTGGAGCTGATGTGAACAAGATTTTGGCTGAGCTCTCACCTTTTGCTGATGCATTCAACCCATCAGTGTGGCAGTGGTGATGCTGGAGAGAAGCATTGCCGTCCACACTGCAGCCACTGCATCTTTATTTCCAGAGCATTTTATGTAAAAAACCAAACATTAACAGCTGTTTGTGGGTGAATATGTAGCAATTCCTCATTTGGCATAATAGCCCTGAAGGACCAGTAAAACTTTTGTTTGTTCCACTCAGTGACGTCACCAGGCTTACACAGATCTGAACAAGGGCAAGGAAGGGAACATTGTAATCAGGGCCTTATTGATTGCCTTAAAAAGATAAATAAAAGGATTTGTGCAGTAGAAATGCATCCTTGTCAGTCATTAAATGAGTCAGACTGACACTGAGTTTGGGACTCTCAGTCCATCAGGAGCCTTGGTGTGGCACCAAGGCAGAGGGCTGCAGAGAACTTGGCTCTAGGAGCATGTCCCAGAACTTCCTGAGCTGTGGGAGAGGGTGGAAGGGATGGTTTGGGGGGTCAAACAGGATGGCAACACCCAGTGCCCTGGGGGAGTGTGAGACTGTGTGGCTGAGAGGCCCCAGGGAAGCAGGGTGCACCTTCCCCTTCTTCTGTTCCCCTTTTCAGCCTCTGGCATGGGTGACTCTGGGGTCTGCCCTAGAAACACAGTTAAGCTGCACAGTTGCTATCTGCAGCCAAAGTAACTTCACCAACCCCAGGTTCTCCAGGGAGAAGAAGCTCATCTGTGGCTCTCAGAGCTGTTTTGTGGCTGCTGGTTGACTTGAGCGGCGCCGCTGTCTCAGTGACATGTTGGTCACATTTAAATTTTCCTTGTGTTCATGGGGCTGTGGCACAGGCAACCCTTTCCAGTTTTTCAGTCTCCTGCATCTCCTGAGTGTGTTTAACCCCATATGAGGCAGGCCTTGCTTTTCTCTCATTAGTGGATGTGTTGATAAAATTAACGTGCCAGCTAATGTCTCTCTGTCTGTCTCCTTCATGCCTGTGCATGGGAAATTATGTTCCTTCTTCCCTTCCCTTCCCTTCCCTTCCCTTCCCTTCCCTTCCCTTCCCTTCCCTTCCCAGGATGAGAGGAAAGGCACCNTTCTTCCCTTCCCTTCCCTTCCCTTCCCTTCCCTTCCCTTCCCTTCCCAGTTCAGGGAATGGTGTCTCTCTCTCAGTACAGAAAGCAGCCACTGTTTCCTTGATAAAAACATAGATTAGATAAATCCCTCACTCCTTTGTTGGTGATCTGACCCCAAGGGGATCTCAGGGGTGCTTCACTCAGCTGCTCCCCAAATAATGTGCAGCTCTGTGCCTGGAGCTCATTCTGGGAGTTCAGAGAGGCAGTTTGAGGCAGCTTAGTTCAATGTTTTAGTTCTGTTATATCTCAATTCCTCCTCATGCCCAGACTAATTTAGCACTGACAAACTGGTAATCGTGTCAGATCTTAATGTATGTATATAGAGATAGACATCCAGCTGATGTGAATCATTACATGCCCCTGAAATCAAAATTAGGAGCTGGCCAAGCGTTGCATAAGTCTGTGTTAGGCCTTTTATTTTGATTTAATTATTTTTTGAGGCAAATTGGGCATAATCCTTCCTAGAGCCCAGGAACTGCCCTATTTCCCATTTTTTCCTGCTTTTCCCTTGCTGGGGCTGAGCCTCTGTGAGTGCAGGCAGAGGAAGAGCATGGCCCAGGGTGATGCTCACAATCTCTGTGGTCCAGCAGAGCTGAGGAGGAGCCCAGTAACGCTGCAGTAAATGCTGCAAAACCCAGAAATGCTGCAAAAAAACAATAATGCTGCAAAAGAAAAAAGGTCCTAGAGCTGCTCTAGGAGATCAAGACTGGAAAGATAACATGGGGCTGTTCTGCTTTATGAATTGTCCTTCTTGCTAATCATATTTCCTATTCTGTGCCATTTCATCTACCAACAGTGTGTGAATTTTTGCTTTTCATGTCCCCATGGAGCTGTCAATGTGGAATACACATTTCCACACTAACTGGGATCCTCTGAATTATGCAGAGACCTCCAAGCTGCCTCAGCAGGCCTTTTAAATGAGCTTTTACTTCTGGATCTGATCAGGCACATGGTGTGGCAGAGCTCAGATGAGCACAGGCTGTGTGGCTCCAAGTTTTACCTGGCACTTACACAGCTGAGCAGGGAATGAGGATGAAAAGCCCTGTCCAAAGCTTTCTGGACTCCTCTCTGGCAATCAACATTTTGGGGGAGCACGGGGTCAGATCAGGTCAGACTCTGACAGCAGTGATATGGGGAACTAATGACAAAATGAGGTTGCAGCAACATCAAAAGATTGCTGCATCAAAGTGTAGTAATTACCAGAACAGGAGAGATTTGAAATATCTGATAGCTCCTTTATGAGATTACCAGTTATCAGAAAGGAAAAAAAAAAATCAGATCTGAAGAACTCATGCGCAGAAAATGAGGAAAAGGCACAGAAACAGTGACGTGGCGTCTTGGATCCTGTTCTCAAAAGCAGAGCATCAGTGAGACAAAGCCAGCACTGAAACTCTAACAGAGACATTAGCAGTTCTCCCAGACTGGCAGAACCTCCAGGATTTGTACATGTCTGATGGAAAGATTGCTCACTTAATATCTATTTTTCTACGAGGTGATGGTCCTGGTGTCAAATCCAATCTCATCCCAAGCCACCCGAGTGTTTCTGTTGCTGTGAGCAGATGGAAGCTGGTTCACACTGCAGGACAACCCCACTCTGTGCTCAGTGGCAGCACAGGAGATGACACAGACTTGGTGAGGGATAAATCCTTCAGAGGAAGCTGCAGACACTCAGTGAAACCAGGCAAAACGTTCACTGCATTTATCACAGGATGTGCAGTGCTTATTCAAGGCAGGTGAGGCATTGATGATAACTTCCGAGTGCAGAAACTTAATCTACATCCAGAATAGTTTTAATTAAAACTCTGCAGCTACAAAAGGCAAAAAGTCAGCAGATGATTTACCAGTTTGGTGTCAGCCCTTGGATGATACCAGGCTACAGGGCTTTTTTCAGCTTTCTTTTTGCTCCTCATGTCTGCTCGACCAAGTTGTCCTGTGCAAAGTGAAGGGATGTGACATGAGCAAAGCTTTTGTCTGTCAAATTGTGCAGGGCATGCATTTATTTCCCTTTCAAGTTCAGGAGATAACATATATGGTGAAAATTACTGTCGTTACTTCACTGTTGTTTCTGCTGCTCCCCTGCAATACCAAGTGCTAAATTTTAACTTCAGTGACTGAGGGTGACAATGAGCACATAATTGTTAAATCTAACGAAAAAAAGAAAAAACAAAAAAAAACCCCAAAACCCCAAACAAAAACAAACAAACCAAACCAAACAATAAACCAACAATGCAGGGAAAAGTAAAAGGGGGGATGTGAGAATATTAAATGATCTCATCCTCCCAAGCTTTAATGGAAATGAATCGATGCTGCTAGACAGCTCAGGAAGGCAATTACAGGGAAATAATCTGTGGTGTTTAGTGAAGCAGTGATGTGGGGCATGCTGAACATGATGGATCTGGCTGCTGTTTCCAGTTAATAATAATGCACTTCTAGAAAAGGCGGTGCTGCACATGTTTGTGCTTTTGTGTCTGTTTGTGTAGTAGAAGAGCCAGCAATTTTTATTTATTTTTTTTCCCTTCACTGGGAATTGCCTTGAACCCAGTGGCTGAAGTGGCTTGTAGCAGTGCAAGTTTCCCCTCAAGGCAAAGCTTCTGTAAAGCAGTGTTTGCTTTTGTGGAGATCTTGGCCTTCTTTCCAACAATCCAGCTGCTGGAAAATTGTGCCTTAGGGAGCTGCTTGCTCTTAGAGAGTTGGGATGTACCCTGGTTGATAGCCATTCTTGGCTGAAGGCCCTGATATAGGTCAGAACCAGCTGTGAAAAATAGAAACGTGTGTGCCTGGGAATAAATCCACTTATTAATAGAATCAACCAGGGAAAGGTTTTTTTTCCTCTTCAGCTTCAGGTCCTCCTTTCTGCTGCAGGGCTCTGGAGGCAGCTGAACAAGCTGTAACAAAAGAGACTCTCAAAACTGGCCGGAACTATTTAATGGGCTTGAAAAACGGGGTTAGATTTTCCTGCCCTTGGTCTCACTTGAAGCAGGAGCAAACATCACCTGTAAGAAGGGCAGCTCAGGGGAGGACCTCTGAACCTCTGAGGAGGGCTGCAGGTCCCACAGCAAACAAACTCTGTCCTTTTGTAAGAAAGGTGCAGAGGGACTTTGGACAAATTTGTGGACTGACAAGACAAGGGGGAATGGTTTAAAATTGACATAGGGCAGGGCTGGATGACATATTGGCAAGAAATTCTTCCCTGTGAGGGTGCTGAGGCCCTGGCACAGGGTGCCCAGAGCAGCTGTGGCTGCCCCTGGATCCCTGGCAGTGTCCAAGGCCAGGTTGGACATTGGGGCTTGGAGCAGCCTGGGACAGTGGAAGCTGTCCCTGCTCAGGGCAGGGGTGGAATGAGATGAGATTCAATGTCTGTTCTATTCTGTGATTCTATGATTCTACTTTTCTAATTTCTTCCCCAGTAGGTCCTAAATCTAAAGGGATTTTTCCAACACCACCCCTTGTCAAGCCACTCAGCCCAGCCACCAAGCACCACTAATTTATTCTGCACATAGATTGTGGGCTCTGTCAAGCTGTTCCAGACTCCAAAATCCTCAGTCTGATTTCCAGGCCAAATACATTAGAATAAGCCCAGAGAAATGTAATAAAGACAAACACATTTAAATATTTATCTGGAATGAATGGAAAGAAATTCTGAACTCTGGAGATTTGCATGTTGCTAATGATTTGCTAATAAGTCAGTCTGATGCAGGCTGACAGGGAAATACTTTTCCCAATGTGACAGGCTTGTGTTCTTGTTTTTTCTGTCTCATGCTGATTATTTTATGGAAGAGTCTTCTTCACCCCTAAAAACCTGGAAGCCAGGTGAGAAGGGAAAGAAAGAATCAGCAGATGACACCACACAGCATTTCCAGAAGATGATTTGCAGTAAAGAGAATTCATGTTCCTATTGTCCAGAAATTTGCTTATGGATAATACTTTGTAAACTCTCTATCTCCATCTCATTCTGGGTCTGAGCCATGTTTCATAATATCCCAGAAATGGAAAATAAAGCAGCCTTTTATCTTGGTTTTCTACAAAGGTATGTGTGAAGTTAGTTTAGTGCTGGTGAGACGCTGCAGCTGGTTGGATCTTCACTGCTCCATAAACACCTCTGGTCTATAATTACAGAGAAATGTGTCAGTTGTTCTAAGCTGGACTCCTTTAGACTTTGACTCCTACAAGGATAGTTAAGGGAAAAAAAATATATAACCATGAGGAATGGATGGCTGTTTACAAGGAGTAAATGTGAAAAGACCCCAAACAGAAAATTAGAGGGGTGAAAAATACACACAAGCTTCAGATTATAAGCTTCAACTCAGTGCGTACCTTTGGTGGGAAAATATACAAGTGTGGATTTTGAGACTGCAATTACTTTTCTTTTTCTGGTATTTCAGAACACCACTTTGCAACATCTCAGTTCTAAAATACCAACCTTTAAAAACTAACCTTCATTGAAAATACTTTCTAAATCATCAGGGAGTAAAGTGAAGCCAATTTTTAAAGGAATACCAGATATTGGCCGGTGAAAAAAGTTTTCATTTTTATTTCATCAAACATAACTCAAAGTAAAATAAATAGAGATTTTACATAACTTTTACTTCTTTTTCTTCTGCCTTTAAAGCAAACTGCAAGGTTCATTGTCTACCCAACTCTTACAAGAAATTGGGGTTGAGGATGGCATGGATTCTTTAGCATCTATATTATTGTTCTGATTTGGAAGTGTAAAGGTTGAAAATAATTCATTTTTCATCTGGATAAGTTTTCTGTGGAGATTCATTTCACGCTCAAAAAAAAAAAAGAAAGCAAAAGGNCTGTCCATATTCTGGGTGTGGAGAGGGAACAGCCTGTGCAGAAATGAAACATCGGCAAGGGAGCTGAAAGCAGGTGAGGACATAAAAAGGAAAGGGAATCTGGCAGCAGGGTTTGGTGTCTCTGGAACAAGCTGTCCCAGCTGTGTTCCAAGCATTCAGAAAGTCAGACACCCCCAAAATTCCACGTTCTCCCATGGCCACAGTGCTCTGCAAGAGATGGGGAAGGGAACCTGCAGGAAGGCGACTCCAGCCCAGTGCCAAAAGAGCCTGAGGAGGGATGCTCAAGCAGCAGGGATGGGATGGGGAGGGGGGAGCATTGAGGGAAAATGACAATTGCATCACCCTGGATTCCCTCTCAATTCCTTTGGATTTGCCTTTTGATTTCCAGACTTGATCCGCAGACTCCACCACCAGCACCTGCCCCCCTGGAGCCTCTGGCCAAGGATCCCCTGGAACGAGCCCCGAGCCCCGGGCTGGGAACACTGAGCATTGTTTGTGTTCTGCATTTCAGAGCCATGCCTCCTGCTCCAGGAGTGTGTGTGAGTGTGGAGGGGGAATAATCGTGCCGTTAATGATTGCTGCTTTGATTACAGGATGCAATTGGCACTGCGGTTGGAAGCCAATCAATGCGTTGTGAGTGGGAGCCCGCTGGTGCTTTCCAATGGTCCTTGATTAAAAAGGAAGCTCTTGGCTATCTTCAAGCAGCAGGAGAGGAAACAGCACGGATGAAGGTGAGGCAAGTGCCAGACTCACTCCCGATGGATCACAGCTCATTTTCACCAGAGTTTAGTCATGCAATCTGCTTTTCTCTCAGCTCTGAGCCCTCCCTTCCCCTTTGCTCCCAACCAGACAATGGCTACAGCAGCCTCTGCTTTTCAGGGACCAGACTGAGCGCTCAGATCTTGGTTCTGCTGCATTTTCCTGCAAATTAAATACTCACTGTGCCCTCAGTATCCATCTCCAGTTTATACTCACCATTCCTTGCCTTTCAACTTGCTCTTTCTCCATGCAGTTGCAGATAAGCAAGTGTGCAAGTGGAATCCAGCTCAAAACCAGCAACAATTTACATGTGCACTATTTTAATTAAAGGGATGTCTGAGTGCAAAAATATGTGGTGTTTCTGTGCATTTTCAGACAGCGGTATTTCTTCTGTCATGGAAATTTTCTGGGATTGACTATTTCCAAACTTTTCCTAAGAGGAATGGAAAAAAGAGGGCAGTATCTCCTGTTGGATTTTCTTTTTTCCAAAAACAAATAAGAAAAAGTGAGTGAACTTATCTAAACTTCAATATTTTATCAGACTTAAGTCACAACACAACAGTGTCTTCTATGGGGAGAGAAAGGAATGGGGACAAATTTGCATTGAAACTGTCACAGAATTTTGGGTTGTGTGCTTTAGTCCTATGCATTTGAAATGAGGCACCTAAAATATCACCTCACTTTAGGTACTGCAAATGCACAGACCCATGGTCCCACAAAGCAGGGAGTACCACTGAAGAGCAGCTGAAATGAGACTGTGATGCTGTGATTCTGCTGAGGTCATTTTGTGTGTTTAATACATTTGTTCTGTCTCAAGATACAGGAGATCCACAAAAGAGGAGTCACAGGTTCATCCTTGGGTTCCACACTGCTGAAATCTCAGGGGATGGGTGTTGCCAGGGTTGTGGTGTGTCATGGGGATACAGGGTTGAAGCTGAAAGCTTCCCTTAGTGCTCTCCCCTCCAAGCAGATGCACAGAGTAGCAATCTCTGTACTGAGACAATTGCTGTAAATTTTAATGTACATGTGTAGACCAGTGCTGATGTCATGTTTCTAATAACTCCTGGCTGAAACATTGGCTCTCACTCCAACCCACCATAAGGATGTGTAGTGGTTTTGGTTTGCCAATTTGAAATTTTCCTGCTGTGAGATGGGATTAGGAGGAAGGCAAAACAAGCTCAACTTTACAAAGAGAAATTTTATTACTAGAAACTATAAGAAAAAAACCTGAGAATAAAACTTAAGACCACTTTAGCTCCACACACCCTTTCTTTTCTTTCACACTGAAAACGTACAGAAAACAATTCATCCAGTTTATCATCTCTAAAATAGTCTTTCACCAATTCACTTGGGAGAGGAGACCTCAATTCTCTGGTGGAAAGCACATAGCCTCTGGTACCTGGAGGGTTCCTGGCTGGCTGGGGAATCATCTGACCTCTTTTTTTTGCTAAAGCTAAATGAAAGTGGGGATACATCTGAAATGTAAAGGTGCATGTTCCTGCATTAGCAGTGTTATTAGCAGTGTTATTTATATGAATTTTGCTGCTATAAGGGCATCATTTCACCACATAACCTTGGGTCATGATGTGTTTGTTATGTGGTAAAAAATACAAGACAGGAACAAACCCAAACTGTCCCTCAGATAAACTGCACTCCCCTGTATCCTGTGTTTTCAGAAACACCCACACAGCAGCACAGGCCACTAAACACTCTACCACACTCTTTTCCCCTTAGAAACCCTGCTGATACATCCATCTTTTCAGCTTGTTAAATATGGGAAAAGGCTGAAAGGTAAACATCCAGATACCATTGTCATAGCACAAATAATAATAAAGAAACCCCAACTTACTAGCTCCCTTCAGATCAGCAATAATTACACGTCTCCAGTAGCAGATCTCAGGCTGTTTTCTGTACCCTTTCATTACCCACCCAATGTGACAAGGCAACCCACACATTCCCAAACAATTCTGAAACAGCAGCCCCCATGAGATGGAGCTGGGAGGCAGCACACAAAAAGATGGGGTCTCTGTTCATTGATAATATACAAGTGTCACCTCTCAGGGGAGTGTTCCCAGCAAACACCAGAGCCACAGAGGAAGAAGAAAGAGATGGAGCTGGATCAGTTTAGCAGCTCTGAGGGGCCATGGGCAGGAGGGCAGCACAAGATTGAGCTAAGCCAGGCTGAGGGCGTGGCAAACTCTTCTTTTCTTTGCTATCTGGGCTGCTGATTTGGATCTGCAATTAATGGCTGGGGAAGGCAGCACAGCAGTGCTTCCCTGCCAGTTATCTGCCACGGATAATCTGCTCTGGGAGCTGAAGCCTGAACACAAAGGGCCCCTTTGACTCCATAGGTCTTTGAACAGGAGCAAGAGCAGGATGTTTTCTGCATGTCCTTCACAGCCAAGCTCCTTCCAAAACCCCCCTAATCCATTTAAAGTATGAGGAAAGAAGAGAGGGCAGGTTTGAGGCTCGTGGTCACATTTCATCAACTCTTTTTCATCACATTTTTAGTCCCCAAGTGTCTCTTTTGATAAACATTCCTGGTTTCCCACACTGAGTTTGACTCCACCATGATCTTGTCCTTTCCACAATCAGTTAACTTTCTCCAATGGCACCATTATGACAAGGAAAACTTGTTTTTATATACAGATAGGCAGTGTTTTATTAAACTAGACCATTTTCTATATGGTTTTATGTCACGTCACTGCAAAGAGAAAATGCCATTCTGATCTAAAGCAAGGTACATTGAAGACATAATGCAAGCAATCAGAGGTATAAACGGGTATAAAATCCAGATTAATTGTAGCCTCCTACCCCTATCCAGGTCCAGCTGTGGCTCAGCTCCTCTCCAGGCACTTCACGTGCCAGGCAAGCTCAGGTGGTGGCCATGCCATGGAATTTCTCCCATAAAAATGGAAGAACTGCTGTACTATGCTGGATCAAAGACCAACTCCCTGTCTTGATCCTGATGGGAGTGATAGCAGGTTCCCTAGGATGGAATCTATAAGAAGAAAGGTAATTTTAAATTGATGATTTTCCCAGCTTCTGGAGTTCAGGGCTTTTTAATGTATAATAGGTGTAATAGCTTTGTGTAACAGCAGCAGCTTATCTCAATGAATCTTTTTCCAATCTGTTCACAGTTTCAGCCACTGAAATATCCTGGGACAATGAGCTCCTCAAAGCAATTCTTTATTTCGTGCTAAAAATATATATATTTTATTTACTTTAACCCTGGTTTTGACTCTTTTCATTATATACATCTCTGTTTTTATATTGAAAGAAACCGAATAATCTCTCTATGTACATCTCCTCCCCACAGCCAATAATTTCATAGGTTTATCTCATCTTTTACCCTTCTTCATCCACCACAGTTGAATCATCACTGCCTATTCAACACAGTCCAGACTCCTATAATTTATCCAGTCAAAAATTCCCTCCCAATATATTTCTTATTTATTTATTTATATTTTCTTATATATTTCTTACTATTTTTATATGTCCTGGGAGATTTATACACTTCTTTGAAGTAAATTCCAAGTCTGGTTATAACAAGTACATTTCTACTCTCAGCAATTTGCCATATTCATCCCCATTTTGAGGTTATGTAGAACTACTGAAAAAAAACAGTTTAAGCAGACAACCTTTTACAACCCTGTTGGAAACAAGTAAAAATGATCCTTACCTTTTCTTCCTTATATTACAGCCAGTTGTTAGTGCACAAATTGAGAAGTTATTTTATCCCATAGAGGACTCTTAAAGAATTAAGACTCCTAGTGAAGAAATTTAATGGAAATCTTGTGGATGTACAACTCTGCTATGCTGACCAATCCTTTTCATTTGCAAGCTCATAAACATCCTCAAAGAACTCTAGGAGATTTCTGGCCACAATCTGACTTAACAAAAGCAATATTGACTCATTCTCTTTATTCACATCCCTACTTACTCTTTGCTTTATTATTCTGCTACAAGTTGTCTGGTACAGACAATTAATTCCCTAATGAAAGAGAAATACTGGAAGAGATTAGTCACTATCCTTTGAGGATGGGCAATGTCTCCAGGAGAGCACATCTTGCTATAACACACATTGGGTTTGTGCCTGCCATTCCTGACTTTCAAGGAGTTGAAAGGAGAAGGAGCATCCAGGACTCCCTGATGGAAATCAAGACAATGATACAGGTGCTTACACTGCCATCATGGAGGTTAAAGTAGGGGAAAGGGATCTGGAAGACGAGGAAAGTATTTACATCAAATGGAAAAAATCTTTATGGCGTGGGTGGAAGTCCTTTTGAAGTTTTTCTGTACAGTGGAGTTGTTGGTAGTAAAGCCAAAGTTCCTCTGATGTGAAAATGTTTGTTTAGCTTCTAATTTTTTCTTGAACAATTAGTTTTCTGTACATTTTTTACAGTATATTTATTTCCTGGGTTTAGTTTGCCACCTGCAGACAAAGTACAAATGAGAGTGCTGTAGCACCTGCCTATATGTGATGGATCTTTGTAGGTGACACATGTTTTGCAAGGAGAGCAGTTATTGAATTTGGATTTTATTTATTACTTTTTACCCAGAAATCAAAGCTAACAATAAATGCTGATGGTCTCAAGTTCCTTAACTGTCATTGAGGAAATCTGTAATGCACTAATAGGGCGGGAGGAAGCCTGCCTTGGATGGAAAATTTAATTTGATGCTTCTTTGTGGCTGTAGCAGTAAATATTCCTGGGTAGGAGGTGTCAGAGTGTTTAGTCGTATTACAGAAGAGAAAGCACACAAGCAACAATTCTGACAGCCCATATAGACTTTCACCCAAACACAGCATCTACCACAGCACTGGGGTGGCAGCAGGAATAATAAATCCCCAGCTCAGACTGGTCATCTGGAGCAGATTCCTTTGAAGCTGCAGCCTGTCCTGCTCCTATTAAAGTCAGATGCTGTTCTCTGCCCTATTTTTTTGCCATTGATGCAGAAAATGGACTTTTTCAGCCTTCAGATAATGTCTGGTATCCACAGTGCCAGATGCACTTTCAGAACTGTGTTTTACTTAGCCTGACTGATGTAGAGTCCTTAAAAATGAGGGATGGGTCATGTGGGGAGTGGATGCTGTTACAGCACCTCCTGCAACAGATTCTTCTAGAAAAAAAGCTAAAATATTGTGTCTTCTGAGCTCTCAAAATGATACTGAGAGCAGTGGGTAAAGTTCATGAGCAAAAAGACAAATCATAAAACCTGGCTGCTGCAAAGTTCTCATATGTGCTGCAGGGACTTGCAAAGGCAGAAGCACAGTCAGGTGCCAGAGCTTGACGTCTCTGCTGCTGGCACTTTTGCCACTTTCATGGAGGTTTTCCTGCTACATCAAACCCTCATGATGCCATGAGCTCACTCACCAGTCCAGATGGAAAAAAACCCAGAGAACCAGTTCTGAGTATTTGTGATATTGGAGGATTCACTTGGATGTAAACCATTATTCTGGTTTTTAGGCACAAGCAAGATAAGAGAAAAAAAATTATCATTTCATATTAGACATTGCAAAATAACATTTTCCACTTGCTTCAACATTTGTAGCAAGGCATTTCAGGGACAGATTATCCATGAGCTGATTGTTAAAGTCCAAAAATTGTCCATTCTCCTTAGGAACAGATGCTTAAACTGGAAAGACAAATAAGAGAGCTCATACCAATGCCAAAGTCAACCAACTTGCAACCTGACTAAAGGCACTGGGATTCCTCACTGAGTACTTGCAGAATTTCTCCTTGTCATGTATGAACATCTTTTGCCTATGTAAAGAGTGAATTTGGACTCCATTGTGATGGGAGAGTTTCTAAAAGGATAGGGGAAAAAAAAAAACAAAAAAAACCCCCACAAAATATATTTGTTTATAGGTGGTGTCAGGAAAAGAAATAACACCTGCAACAGTGTCTGGGTCTCCAGGGCAATGAAGGTGGCATTTCCCACCTGCACAAAATTTACTGTAAACGTAAAACCCAGCAAGGAGAAATGTATCATTCGTGCTGAGAGTCTGCTATAGAGGTTCTGCTGGAGAATATTACCTCCCATGACTCCCTTCCTCCTAATGCAGGACCACCCCTGGTATTTCCATCCAGAAAGACCAGCTAATTAACCAGGGCCCATCATCAGACTGTTGGATTATCCTCTTGTCTTCTCCTTTGGCCACAAGGAATTGGCTTGTTTTGCAGGTGAGAGGAGTCGAGATTTACACAGATGTGAAGAGCAGATTTGTGGGCAGACATTGCACTCAGTGAACAGTCTCTAACACCTTCTTGGACAAGGTAATTTATCTGAGCAATGGGTGGAAGGATGCAGAGGATGAGGCTTGCCCAGGAGTGCCAAGATTCATTTGATCTCCTGTGTAGAAATACATCATTTCTAGCTAGATTCAAAGAGGACCATTAAAATAGCCAAAATTGTAATAGTTAATCAAGAGAGAAGCTTCTGAATGTATTAAGAGTTTCAGGGCTCTTCTCTAGATTTATTGTCTATTACATTAGGGATTTGTTACATTGTTTTCTTGGGTGGCAGGTTTTATATTTTCCTATTAAGTTTCTTTTTCAAAGGTTTCCTGAGGTAAGTCACTTGGTGAAACCGTCACTGATCCTTATCCATGCTGCCAATTGTCATGTTACTCTGAAAGCTTTTTGAAAAACAGTGTGAAGGAAAATGATTGCAAGAGTGACCCATGGCTGCCCTGTCCCAACCTGACTTTGCAGCACTGTGGAAAGGAGCCTGAGCACAAATGAGCTGAGCTGCACTGCCCTGAGCTGCCAGCAAAGAGCTGAAACCCAGCCCTGCTTTCAGATTCTTCTCTCTGTGCTTGAAGACAAAAGGAAACCAAGGGCAGAAAGAGAAAAGTAGAAGGTTACCAGAAAAGAAATCTTACTGTCTTAGCAGAAATATTTTCTGTATTAACAGAAAAGAGGAAAAAAATCAGTTCTGGAGAATACTTGTGTTCTGTATTGATCTCATCCTGCACCACACCTGCAGGCTGAGGCTGAGCTATGAGCAGGAGGAAAATCCCTCCCCCACACAGTTCCAGCACCACTTGCTTCCTTCCCTATCCCATGGTCATTCCCTGCTTGGCAGTTCATTATCTCATCCCTGGATCTCCATACAGAGAACCATCCCAGTCATTTCATAATTACAGGATGATTTACCTGGAAAAACAACTTCTATTAAACAATTTTGGCCCCTTTGCCTACACTGTCCAACCTTCTTTCATTTGGGGCTGCTTCTGACAGCTTGGCATCCCTGTAGCTTTTATAGGACCACCACTTCTGGAAAAGTGAACTTTTCCAAAGCAAAATTGATCCTTATTGTTCAAAAAATTGAATTCTATCCTTGTCTCCTCCATGCCCACATTAATTGCGTCTAAAATAAAACCATGGTTCCCTCATCTATGCAAAGGCAAAACATTTCTGAGTGGAGGAGATATTGGTATTGCAGTGGTCTGGTTAATTAAATAAATGGGATGTTTTAGATTTCCATTTTATCCCACCATCCCACCCCCAAAATATTTCAAAGACTCAAACAGAAATTGACTGTCAGGACAAAAGATTTTTCTTTTTTTGTGGTGTACTTTTTAAATGTCCCTTAGGACAACCTCTTCTATTTATTTCTTTCTCCAGTATTTGTAATTTGTATCAGATATGTCTTTATCATCCATCCCTAATACATGTTAGTCTGAAATTACCAATGGTTTAAACACCAGTCTGTGTGAAGAATGGTTCTGTGTTGAAAGCAAGATCCAAGCATCCAAACTGAATTGTGTTCCCAGTGGTGATGCAGATTTTCCTTGGGAACAAGGGTCACACCTTGTAATGTCCCTGAGCTGGTGGAAGGGGCAGCCAATGCATCCACAGAGTGTGACAGAGCTGGGTCACAGGCACGGCTCTGGCAGCACTTCACTCCTGAACTTGGGTACTTTATGTGCCTTTAATCCCTCTGCATCTTCATTTAACCTCTGTAAAACCAAACCAAGAATTCTCTCCTCCTCCTGGCCCAGGTTTGTGCTCCATCCACAGCTCTGCGGCGAGCAGCCATTCCTGAGCTGGGCTAGATCCGCGTGCGGGTGAGTGTGTTTAACAGATTAAGTTAAAAACAATCTTCACCGCTTCATTTAACTAAAGCATTTTTCCAGACAACTTCCTCTGCTCGAATGTTCCTTCTAATTATCATTTTCCCTTTACAATATGTTGTGTCATGCTGCTTAGGAGAAAGCTCATAGCGAGAGGCAGCGCTGGGGTTGTGAAGGAAATATGTCCTGGCTATTAGGAAGTTCAATGAAGCGCTGACTTTTATATCATCGTGTAGGGATGGGTGAAACAGTCCAGAAAAAAACACTGCCATCTGAGCAGCAATGTGGGGCTTAAAATAACCCTCCGTTTCACAATGTTTTTTTAAGGTTTCTCCATCAGTTGCAAGATTATTTTTCTCTCTCCAAGTGTTTCATCTAAACTGATTGGTCGTGGAGGTGGAATCTGGCTTGGTGTGGAATTCCAGCCTGGCCAGGCTGATTGCTTTGTGCCCTCAGCACCAGGGGCCTGCTCTGCTCAGGGGGAATGATTTGGAGGCACGATCATTTGCTTTCATCCCAATTCTGTGAGCTGTTTGCAGCTGTTAATTTAACAGTTTAGTGCTTCCATCTTCCATGGGCAGGAGCAACCGCGCCAATGCCTGAGACATCGAAACTTCATTTCCAATAACAGGACTTGGAGGACTGGGGGATGGCAGTAAAATGTTTGTGCTCCAGTGAACAGGGACCACACGGTGGGCACAGAAGTGAACAGAGAGAGATTTTGTAAAATGAGCCTCTGCCAGCTACAGCTCTATGGGGATGAAACAAGAAGAGGAGGAGAGCCATGAAAGCAAATCCATCGTGGGAGAGTTTTCCTGGGGCAGTGTCTGCAGTGCCAGGGGAGCTCAATTAGCCCAAATAGGAAAAACATTGGCTGTAAAGAATATCTGCTAATACAAGCAGGGTGTTATGATGAATAAAACAGAGAGTACAATGGAACTCCTAAAGGGGCCTGATATTTTAGGCCTAATCAAACAGAAACTGTGAGAGAGACAGACATAATTGATAAATGCTCCCTGGGCAAGAAGTGACCAAGAAACATGTGGTGAAAATTTGTGATGAGATAATGTTACCAGGTAATGTGATGTCATGAAGAATGTGTAACCAATGGGAAATTGTTACCAAAATTAGACGCCTATATAAATGCCATACAAGCAAAACCCTATAAAAAGCCCCTGTATACTCAATAAAATTGGCTTCTGGTCACAAGTCAGAATGTCCCAGTCTCTCCAATAGGGTGTGTCCCTACATACCTGTGAATTCAGGATTTTTCTCACACCTCAAGCTGAACTTAAAACAGTCCCTGTTTCCAAGCAGAATTTACATCAAAGTGCTTGAGAAGGAAGAGTCAAACTGTTCTATGGCAAAGAAAATATATCTCCATTTTATGTCATCTGAAGGACTGATAAACATTATAGTCATGAAGTTATACCTAAAATTTCTTAGCCAAAGGTTATTCATGAGTCAGTACCACTGAAGTTTAAAGAAAACTTTTCAGTCATTTCAAATGTTGGTTTTCTTCTCCACTTCTTTTATTGAAAAAAAGTATGATTTTGTTTGTTTTCAGCCTTCATGATAACTTGTCAGATCTGTTGTCAGGCTGTGGAAGAAGTTGAAAACTTAATTATGCTTCTTAAATGGTACTTACTTAATCTTTGTTTCCCGAGTTTTTTATCTTATAAGATAAAAGGGATGCCATCCTCCAATATTGTTGTAAAATTATTTTCTAAAATCCAAATTTTCCACTGCAAACACCTACACTTACCACAAGAAGTTCTCCCTTTCAGCACCTCTGCTGTGCTGCTCTGTCATACCTGTGCTCTGATTCGAATCCTAGGAAAAATAGATGTATCCAGGATTTTGGTGTTAATTGTCACTTTTCATTTTGCTTTATTTTAAATGTCATTCTACAGCATTTAAACAACATATTGTGCAGACAACTTTTAGCAGTAGCAGCTACCAAAAACCAGCAGCAGTTGGAAAGATTGTGCAAGTCTTGTTGGGTGCAGCTCAAGGGCTTTTACACCTCCCTGGAAATTTTGCTAATCTTTCCGTTCCAGGGCACTTTGCAGGGTATTTGTACCAGCAATTTCAGACAGGTAATTTAATCAATTGCTTTTGCTACCTGATCTCCTTTACTTGCCTCTGTAATCAATGGGGAGCAGGAACAGCTCCCAGGCTGTGACTTGGAGCAGCTAAATTAGGTTCCTGGTTGAAATGCTGCTTCACAGCATTCAGACTGCTGCTCCTTTAATTACAGAGAGTCAAATTAGCCCAGCTCATCATCTCAGACTGGCCAGAGTGAATTCCTGCCTTTCCACACTCACCTGCAGCATCCAAATGAGAGAAGACCTCAAATCTTCAGTCCTTCCATATACCCACTCCAGATTCCTCTGTGGCTTTCTCTATCAGGCAAAAGCAGGAGCGTGTGATGCTGTGAGAACAGTGTTTAACAGTGAAGTTATTCTCAAAAAGCCATTGCACAGCCTGGTCAGGAGAACGTGCTGGTGGCTCTTCACAGGTGTCCAGGCTTCACAGCTCCCAACCCAGCCTCCCAAGAGAAGTAACTTTGTCTTTCTCAGTTTTAACATCCACATTTAGGCAACATAAGGCCAAGCTGGATGGGACTTTGAGAACCTGGGATAGTGGAAGGTGTCCCTGCCCACGGCTGGGGGTGGAACAGGATAAGCTTTAGAAGGTCTCTTTCAACCCAAGCCATTCTGGGATTCTGTACACACTGAGTTAGAACCCCCTGAGTTTTCACTGATTCAACAATTTCAGTTCCTGCCCTGTTCTACACTGGAAAATGCCAGTTCAAAGTTACTTCAAAGCTCAACAAGCTTTTCATAAGCCTCAGCTCCTGGCTTCATATATTTCTGCATTTATGTACAGATGCTGGTTCCCAGGCTGTTCATTAAGAAAACCCAATGACCTTTTCAGAGTCACTGGAATATATGGGTTTGTCCTCTTGGGAGCTGCTGCCAAGGTTGTTTAGGATCTTAGCATTAAGAACGTTGGTTTTTCTTCTGATGTGCTTAATAGCTCACCCTGTGCTTTCAGTATTGCTGTGTTATTTATTGGCAATTCCTTATGCCTCTATAATTCTCCTTAGAATGGTCATTTGCTTTGCTGGCCAGCTTTTTAGTCCTGAGACCAGTGATTTTTTTCATGGCCCATAAAATAAGAAAAGTAATTTTGTACTTTATTTCTGCCTGGTGGAAATCCATATCTGGAAAGGTGGAGCAGGCTCACAATTCATTGGCAACTTATATAGGATGAACTCAAATAGCAAATTATTTTTTTATAAATAAGTGGGCACTTCTTTAAAGACTCCATGTGATCAGTAGACAGCTAGGTTAGGTAAATAATCCCTCAAAACAGAACTGGAATGTGGATATTTTAGGTTGCCTGCTCAGACAGATGCAGTTGTTTTATGAGATGTGATATCTGATGGGAATTTCCCTGTGCTTCATTGATTTGGATTATTTTGGAACATTTATAATATCTCAGTGCTGCTCAGATGTAGTGGAATCTAAGCATGAAGCTGAACAGCTTCTCCAATTTTTATCCATCTTCCTGACAGACAAAGGACAACCTTCCCCATCCAGGGATGCCTTTTAGCTCTGCCAAGTGGTGAGTGGAAAGTGTGGGTGATCCAAAGTGGGGAACCTTGGGGTGAAAGAAATCCAACATCTAAAAACCTCTCCCTGCAGAAAGAAGAGGTGGGAGAGCAGGAGAGATGTGGAGAGATGATGTCCCCAGAGAGGCTGAGGACAGCCTGAAGGACCCAGGCAGAGGGGAGAAAGCAGCTTGTGTACAGCAGCTTATTATTTTTAATGTCACTTTTCTCTGACAAGCTTCTATTTTAATGGGTGGTAAAATATTCGAAAAAGACTGAGCATGCAGTCATAGGCTGCTTAAAATTTCCTCCACGTTGACCATCGTGCTGATGAGAGTCTGTCACATGAAGGAAGAGCCAAAAGTTTCAGCTCTGAGCAGGAAATGAAAGCAGAGACCTGAGGGACCAGGTGTGTGGCTGGGCTGGGAGCTCAGGTGCTGTTTTGTGTGCCTGGCCTAATTCTGGGCATTGGAATGACTGTTAGACATGCTCATGGGAAACAGCTCAGTTTACAGGAATATTCCTAGAAAGGGAATGTTGAAAACAAAATCACACCCTTTTTTCTTTGGAAACCTGATTCTAAGGCATGTGCTCATCCCAGAAGAGACCACAGTGATTCCAGGTGGTCTTTGCATCTTATTGAAGTAGAGCAAACACTGAAGATTCCAAGGAAACTGCTCACTGGCAATGTATCAAATGAGAATTGTTTACTGAGGCCATCCAGCAAATAATTCCAGTAGTGAATAAATAAAACAAAATCACCATCTGCCTGAGGATAATTGGAAAACAGAGCCAGAGGCCAAATTCACAGAGCAGATTAATCCTCCAGCTCTGTTAGGAATGCTGAATGGAGCTGTTCATACTATCCTTTCTTCTAGATCAAATAACTCCTAAGCACCTCAGCTGATTACAGGCACATAAACCTGTGTTCTTTAGTTAACCAATGTGCTTACACACCCATTCAGGTTCCTTGTGAGGCTTTTTCATTCAGGAACCCGGGAAAAACATTTTCTTACATTTGATATTCAGTTCTGATTGCTATTCTGTTGGCCTTGGACACTTCCAGGGATGGGGGCAGCCACAGCTTCTCTGGGCAACCTCTGCCAGAGCCTCGCCACCCCCACAGGGAAGAATTTATTCCCAATATCCCATCTAAACCTACTCCCCTTCACTGTGAAATAATTTCCTTTTGTCCTCACAGCTCTCCTGGTCCTACCTCTACCTTTGTGCCAGAGGCAGGATTTGGGCAGTGGGTGGGGATTCTCCAGGTCCCTTTTCCAGTACTGGTGTTGACTTTGGGATTTATTCTAGTGATGAAACCGCACATTTTATTTTGGGTACAAATAACTCCTGACTTAAACCCCAGAGAAAAAACCAAATATCCAAGTTTGAGAGGCTATGGGATTAAATCTCATAACTAATTCCATTGAACTTTATGGATTTTATGAGTACATCTATTACTCAAGGTTTCCTCAAAGCCTGGGTCTGGCATTGAATGATGAGACCTCTGGAAAAAGCACTCTAAGTACTTTTCATGCTTCTTTTGCTATTATAACCTGAGATGTATATTTTTAAAATATTGGGGTTTTTTTTACATTTGAGTCTAACTTACAGCCTTGATTCTTTTTATAAAAGAATAGTGATCCTCATCTCAACCCCAAGACTGCAGAAGCTTCACTTTTTGGGGGAAAATTCAAAACTTTCACTCTGATAAGACACAACAAATATTCGATAATAAAGAACTGTGATCAGAAATCTCTTGCTTACCATCAACCAACAGTAAAATTGAGTGGAAATATTCTTGCCTGAAGGTGAAAAGGCAGATTACACTCTGCCATCTGCACCAGTGTTTTGTGCCTTAGAGGTCAAACATTTGGCCCTATGACTGCAGACAATCATTATTTTATCACTGATATCATATAATCTGCATCTGTTCTATAGATTCCATTGCAATGGAAAGCTGAGATAATTCTTTAATAGTGTTGATAGCTATGGAAACCATATTATATTAATTATGGATTCTGCACTTAATATTTTGTCCAAGCAAAAAAATAAGATTACTGGTCAAAAGAAGCATTAGAGAGACAGAGGTTTTCACGTTCAGAGCAATGCTATAATTTGAGGAAGCATAAACTGGGAATTCTTGAAAAAATAATTGGAATATATAATATATATATGTATATATATAATATGAATATGTAAGTCCCTTTGTCAGATTGACAAGAAAAAGAAAAAAAGGCATTTCAGTGATCTGAGAAATGAAGCTCCTCTCATGAGTTTAGAATTAAAGACTGGGAAAAAAACCTACCTTTTAATTCCTGTTCCCCCCAGTGCTTATTCAAAATTATCACAACAAGGTGGGTAATAAACAGGAAGGTAAACATCCACTTTGGCAGCCAGATGATCAACAATAATGATTATTTCGTTTCATTATTACTTCCAACATTTAAGCAAAGAGAAAGACTTTTGCTTTTTCTATTGTTTCTCTTAACAGCAGTTTTACTTTGTTTTCTGTCCTTCTTCTTCTTGAAAGATATTTTAAAAATACTTACAGCAAGAGGCTTACAGTGTTGCATTTTGCATTAAAAACATAGATTTTTATTTATTTGTCTAATTTTCTGTTCACTTCCTTTCATTGCATGAATTGGGAGATGACAAATAACCCTGTGAAGGACTAAGAGAAGGAGCTTCACAGTGACATTTAAATTTGAGCCCATGATTGATGGTGTGCAGATGATTCAAATACATGTCACCAATGCACAGCTCTAAAAGCAGATTTTAAAAATGCTTTTGCTTCCCTTATTGCTGCTTTAACATGCATCTGGAGAGTGCTACAAGCCAATGGAGCTGTTTTAAATGAGCTGCAACCATCTTTTAAAGCTTTTTTTCGTGCTGCTCAGGTGACAGGCTCAGTGGGGTTATAAATAATGATTAGAATCAGAACAATTATCATGCAGATAGAGTTTCCTGTGCTAAAGTCACCTCACAGGCCACAGTCCTGACCCTGTTCCCAGGTTTGCTGTTCAGCAGGAGTTCCCAGCCTGTCAAAGTCCCATCATTCAGATCTCCATATCCACTGCCAGCAAATGTATTCCTCCTTTCCCAAACCATATGCAGGGGTAGAACTTGGGCACCAGCACTTTAGGCAGAAAATTATCCTCTGCTATCAGCATGTGCTTCACACATGGGCTTGATCTTCTTTCATCATTCTCAGGAAGGTCTCCATCCTTCTCCAGATGCTGCCATGCCTACATCCAGGAGCTCTAATACCCTCTCTTTTCTTGTTAGGAGTAGGTTTGAATTAAATTCAAGCATAGAGGCACCACTGACATTTGGGAAGGTTTGGATCCTGACCAGCCTGTGATGGCTTAGGGCTGGTTTGATTTAATGCTGGAGCACAGGGGTGTGTGTTAATGCTATTGCTCACTAGCAGAGCCAAAATCAAACTCTGAGGTGAAAGCCCTCCAAATCCAGGGCTATCGATGCTTAATTGGCATGGAAACCCCCAGGTTCCCTTGTGGTTTATTATGTGCTGATCCACTGTGGTTTGAACAGCTTTGCAGACTCTATTAAACAACCTCGATTAAATAAAGAGAAACCCAACGATTAAATGTCTCTGGGTACCTTGCATGAACTTGCTGAGACATTAACAATGTAAAATCTGAATTTGAAATGTAAAATTTCCCATGAATCAGCTGATGCTGTATGATATGATATGATATGATATGATATGATATGATATGATATGATGGTGTCAAAGAAGCAATAGTTTAACACCTTTTTTTCTTGTTGGGGGTTAGGTTTCTTTCCTTTTGTTCCTTTTTATTTAGGGAATTTTCTCCTATAACTTGCTAGGAAACACTAAGGACTGGAGTACTTAAGGAAAACACTAGAAGTGGCCAAGCTCAGGGGAGGAGGGCATCTGGTTGCATTTTTCTCAACTGGGGAGTTTCTCTCCAAGGGGTAGAGATACCACGAGAATTGTGCTTAATTTCAAAGCTATAATAATTCAGAGAGAAGGGGTTTGCATTTTCCATTCCAAGGGAGGCTCCTGCCTTCCTTAGCAGCTGTCTTTCAAACCAAGACATTTCTGTAACCTCCCTTTGGGGAATGGGAGATGGAAGGGGAAATGGCAGCTGTGTTTCAGGAGCTGATATCCATGCAGCAGCATTTCTGGTCTCCAATCTGTGCTGCACGATGCCTTGACCCCCATCTGAGAGATAGATACAAGCCAGGAAAACAAAGAATTGTCAATTTAAAAAAAAAAAATTGTAGTGGGTTGGATTGAGGGTCAGCCACTCTCCTGTTGTCCCTCCCCTGACCCTGACACACCAAACAGCTCAGATCTCTCAGTGCTTGTGTGGATGGTTATGGCTCCTTGTGGCACCAGAGCTGCTCTAGAAAGGCAGCAACTTCTCCCTGGGGTGTTTTCATCCTTTTGTTTCGATGCTGGAATGTCTGTCTATCAATGTATACACACTTACCAAACTGAGACTCCTCACTCATTAATCAATTAATCCCCCTTTTACCTCTTTCCCAGTATGAAAAAGTTCATAAATCACAAAGTTACCTCTGATCCTCATTAAATAAGAATTGGCCTTTTCTGTCTTTCAACATTTTACTCCTCTGTCTCTGCTCCCACATTATCAATTCCATTTTATTGTCTTTTACTGGGACCATTCCGAAAGCAACCATTGGACTTCTGCTTCTTATACCTGGTTGGCTCCACATGGTCTCCAGCAAAGACCTTTCCAAATCTCCTCTGTTATGTCCAGATTTTATATTTCACAGCCCTTTTATTCTCCAATTCCCTCAGTCTCTTCTCTGTTAGTGTTATTTCTTCAGCCATGCTGCCACTGTTTGGGGCACATTCCTCTCCTTTTCCCCAGACAGCCTTTCCTCTCCTCTGTCAAGTCCATCTTTCCCCACATTCCCTTCAACAGTCCTTTCCATTTCTTTCCCTTCACCCAGGTCTCCCCACTCTCCCCAGCCCTCAGCTATTATCTAGCACGCTGCTTTGGCTTGTCTGACTTTGCTGAAAGCTCTGCTGGGCACAGACTCAGTCTTATTTCAGATTATTATTTGGGGATGGGAACCCCAGGTGGGAGGATGAACTTCAAGTTTCCAGGGCTGCCTTGCAGAAATGCAGCATCACCACTTGAAGGTTGTTTCTTCTCCCCAGTGAGACAACTTATGATGTGTTTTATTGACCCTGAGCATCCCTTAGAGCAGCAGAAGTGTCCATTCATGTGAGGGTTATTTATTCCAGAGATGCTCCACCAAGCCAACTGCAGCCAGCAAGGGCAATCTGGGCCAAGGCTGAAGCAAGATCTGCCAGGATGGCTTGGGAAAGGAGTATTGAGTCTTTGGGCATGTGGGCCCGTGGATGGAGCAAGGAGCAGCACAGATACTCAGGGGGAGCCAGCAGCCAGCCAGCTCAGGGCATTCCAGGGAGCTGCTGTTAGCTGGGAGCAGCAGCAGATGGAATTGGAAGGGGTGAGGGTGGCACACAAAGGGAAGAGCCTTTCACAAACACAGAGCCTGAGGTGGCCCTTCCACTCCCCATCTGCTCAGCAAATGTGTGGTGAGCTCAGCAGGGCTGCCTGGGCCAGAGGTGCTGAGCAAGGAATGTCACACCTTGGTGTCACCAAGGAGAGGCTGAGCCACACAAACACCCTGGGACAAACCTGTGTCACCAGCCTGGGACAATGGGAGCCCAAAGTGCCTCGGTCTGCTCGTCACCACACACTTTATTTCTCCCCAGGTCTGCACTGGGGGCTCAGAGCATGCAGAAAGAACTGGTGCAAGATGTTATGGAGGTGCTAAAATTCCTTTATTTCCCCCTGAAAATGCACGCCCAGTGCTGTCTGTCCAAATGCCATGGAGAATCTGGACCCAAACACATCATGCAAGAAAGGACAATTAGGGACAACACAGGAGAAGGATTCATAGACTTGAGGGCCAGGAGGGACTATTATCATCTAGTCTGACTTCCTGCATAATACAGCTCAGGAAGCTTCAGCTAATAATTCCTGCATCAAGACCATAACTTCAGTTTGAGTTACAGCACCAATTTTCAAGAGACATCCAGTCTTGATTTAGAGAGGATAAACTTTGGGGTTTTTTTATCTGTCTTCCAATGTCTGAGCCTTGAGGGTGCACTCACATACGGCTTTGAGCTCTTTCTAAAAACCTAAAGGCTCGATACTGACTTATCAAAAAATAAATTAAATTAAAGCTGAATTTTTCACAGTGCTTTTTCTTTTACACCCATGACTTGGGGCTTTAAATAGTATACCCCAAAATTCGAAGCTTCTGATAAGAGTTCAACTTCTGGCAAAACACCTATCTCCTTCCCAGAGATAAACCGGATTAGTGGTTTCAGAAGGCAACCCCTTTTCTGAAGATTTCCACCCAAGATGAGGTGACCTGGCAGGCAGCCCTGGCACCCTCAAACAGCAGAGCTGTGATGGGGAGATGCAGCTTTCACATCCTGCCTGAGATCTGACTGGCTTTTGATCCAAAGCACCCAGAGCCACTGATTAAAAAGGCATTAAAGGGCCTGAATAAAAGGAAGGTTAATAGATGCTGATGTGGGAGTAACCAGGGCTGTCAGGGAGCGATTAAGCTGCCGGATAATCTTCCACCTGGAGCTGTCAGGCCGGTGTCTAATGTTTCATTCAAAGAAGGAGCTCTACATTCCTGATGAGTAAATGACAGAGAAGTTTCAATTAGAGCTGCTTTGTGACTCAAATCCTGACATAACCTGATGGTTTACTTTCATTTCTCCCGCTGTTCTCCGGGGGATGCCGACCTGCTAATGACACCTTTCAGGATGGAGGGAGGGTGGCTGCTGCTGATTAGCAGGTACCCATCAGTGGGGAGGCAGGGCGCACCTTTCCCGAGCTGGGAATTGCCTTTATTACAGACATTTGGATGGGGCAGAAGGGAGCTCCAAGCTGCTCATTTGAGGGAGCTGGTGCTGTTATTACAGCCGTGCCCAGGGAGGCAGGAGCAAATTCCTGCAGTGCTGTTAATGCTCTGCCAGCCTGGCCACTCACCAGGGCGGGAGAGCTCAGCCTGCAGAAAAGTTCCCCTTCACTCTTCCATGTAATACAAAAACAACACAAAATAATTTGCAAACCTGCCTTGCATTAGAGCAGAGTTCCCCAGCTGAGGGTAGGAAGGTAAGAAAAAGTATTCAGCTCGACACAAAGCATTTTGCTTGATTGGTATTTCTTGTTTTGAATTTAGTATGAATTAAGAAGTGGTTGAGTACTGTAAAAACAAAATGAAAGCTTTCATTTTGGGTCAAACAGAATGTTTTGGTTGATTGAAGGTTAGTATTTGCTCCTTTTCTCTCATTAGAGTGGAAAAATATTTCAGGTCAACACAGAACAGCTCTTGTTTTGTTTTCCAAATGAACTGAAAAACCCATTACACTCACTGTACCTGCAATATCTCAGCTACTCTGCTCCTGAGGTCCCCTATGGAGCTGTCAGCAAAACACAAGACAGATTAAACCATACTTTTTCTTGTGTGTTCCTTGCTCTTGTAAAGGAGGAACTGAGCCACACCTCACAAACCAGAACCTCCTTTGGAAACCACCATACTCTGACCCAGAGTTCAAGTGAAGCTCAGGAGTTTGACCCTCATTTTCTAGTGTAAAATACTATTTGAGGGGATGTGGCTCCCCCTGTTATGGCAGGTCATGGTAAGAACAACCAGCTCAGGTGAATGCCCAGGGAATTTCTGTTCCCAGCTCTGTCCTTGGGTCCCTACTCTTGGTGATTCTGTGGATCACCAAGCTGTCATCACTGGCTGTCAAACCCCACCAGGACACAAAGAAGGGACTGGGTTTTCATGCTAGGACATGTGGGGTTTCTTTCATGAACTTGGAGGGGCATGTTTGTTAGGATCTGCAGATTATGAAAAGATTGAGTGCTTCCAGAGCGGCTGGATTTGAAGAAAACAGCCTTTGGTGCCATGACTTAGGAGGATTTGTATGGCACAGGCATTTGGATGGCCCCGCAATCTGTGCATGGCATGGGGTGGGGGCAGCTTTCCCATGGGGTGTGTTTGTTCTGTTGGAGAGTGGCCACAGGGGCAAAAAGGTGATTTAATAAATAACTCCATGCAAAGAACTCACTGTGTCAGAGGAAATGACACGTTTCACAGGTATCCACCTCCCCTTGCATTTCAGTGACTCTTCCCTGCTCTCCCTTGCATGAATTCAGAATACTTCCAGCTGCAAAAGAGGCACAGAGCTCTTTGCAGCAGTTTGTACCCTGCAGGAACCCTCAGTTTCTCAGCTAACAGGTAACAACAACACTCTCCTGCATCTGCTGAGCAGCAGAGCTGCTGTGGCTCTCCGTGCTGCTCTGCCTTGTGCCATCTCCTGGTTAATCCCTGTCCCACTGCCCCGGGGGCTGCAGTGCAGGCAGTGACTGATGGTCTTAGGAACAACTCACTGCCAGCTAGGTGAAAATCATTTCCCCACTCTGTTAAACTTGAGAAAAATGGTTCTCACGCTGTTTTTTGCTTCCCGGGGAGCACTGCAGTGTGCATCCACCACGTTTCCATTCACCTCAGTGCAAAGCAATGGGGAAGCTGGTGGGGAACACTGCCGGGTGTGAATCTGTGGAAGGTCCAGCTTAGAAAGTGAACATGAGTGCAATTTGCTTTCCCTTTGCACTGTGAAAGCCCAGCCTGGCTGGGAACAGCCCGATTTTCTCTCTCTCTCTCTCTTTTCAGCACTCCTTGGCTCATACCCATCACCAGTCCCCATGTGCAATAAATCTCAGTGAAGAAGTGTCAGTTCTATCTGAGCTTTGCTTTCTTTCCCATTCGTGTTCTGCAAAGGGACACACGTGAAGTGGCACCTCTGAGCTCGCTCTGGACCTCAGGAAATGTTGCAAGGAAGGAGCAGGATTTTCTGACTCACTCTTTTCTCTTCACTGGGCTCTGGAGGCTCCAGCCTGGATTTATTGCCTTGTTCTCTCTGCTGTCCATCAGGTCTCACATTAATGAGCACTTGGAGGGTCATTTGGAATTATGTGGCTGTGCAAAGGGGCACAACATCAGTGAGAGATTTAAGAGTAGAGCCCCACTGCTGCAAGGTTTGTCCCTACCACAGCTTTGACTCTGTGGATAGCACTTGATGTGCAAAACCCAGGAAGGTGGATATATTCTACCTAGCTTGTAATGATGCCGTGTACCTGGGAGCAAAACTGTTCTGTGAGTTCCCAAGTTGTCAAAATAGACTCATCAGGGAAAAGTAAAATTTGGAGAAAGTGCACTGTGGACTTGTCTGGTACCTCCTGAGCCTAATCAATAGAAGGGACACAGCCAGGGACAGGGATTTCCATTTGCTCAACCCATCCAGAGCACAGAAAGAGGGAAGAAGAGGCCCAGGGTTTGGCTGATATCTGTATTTTCATTTTGTCTACATAGGCATTTGAATGATGGTAAATATCAAATAATTTCAGTGATAATTTCTGGGTTCTGATATTTTTAGAAAGCTATTTGTAGAAGCAGAGGCAGAGCTGAGAACTTCTTTCCAACAAGCTTGTGAAGACTGAAAACTCTCACATGTTTTGGAAGGCAGCAGTAGGAAATGGTTTATAAGATTTACTCTTTTTCCTCCTCTTCTTTTCATGTCTGCTCATGTTACCTTTATCTTGACCCTCAGAAGGGCTGCCATATTTTTAGTTTCTTACTTCTCAAATGCCTCCTGCCCTGCTTTTTGTGTCTAGGGCTGCATCTACCCTATTGATCTGGGAATCTCAGAGAGAAATGTGCCATTCTAAGGGATGCAAGTTCAAAACCAGACCCACTGATGGAAAAGGCTTGTGCATCTCTCACGAGTACACTGGGGTTTTTGCTAACCCCCTGTGCCTTTTCCCAAGGCATGCTTCCCTTCTGGAGTGAGTGTGCTTCCAGCATTCCCACACATCAGACACCAAATGAGCTCTGCTGTCCTAACAGCAATGATGCTCTTAGAAACAACCTGGGATGAAAGCTCTTGTCCCTGGATATGAGGTGCTGCTCTCTCTTTCACTTTTCAGCTCCCTCAGGCCATGCACTGCATGTAACCACGGATGGCTTTAATCTTTGAGATGTGCTCATAACTTTTGGGAGTGGGAGAGGCACTCAAAGAAGCTCCAGAATGGAACTCTTACCATTCATTTTAGTTGGAAGGGCCCTTAAAGATCATCTCATTCCAAACTCCCTGCCATGGGCAGGGACATCTTCCACTGTCCCAGGCTGCTCCAAGCCCTGTCCAACCTGGCCTCGAACACTTCCAGGGATCCAGGGGCAGCCACAGCTGCTCTGGGCACCCTGTTCCAGGGCCTCCCCACCCTCATAGTGAAGAGTTTTTTCCTAACATCCAATCTAAACCCACTCTCTTTCAGTTCAAAGCCATTCCCCCTTTTCCTGCAACTCCAGGCCCTTGCAAATTGTCTCTCTCCATCTTTCTGCAGGCTCCCTTCAAGTGCTGTAATGTCACAATTAAGTCACTCTGAAGCCTTCTCTTCTTCAGGCTGACCAATGTCACCAATACCTCCCAGCTTTTCCTGATAGGAGAGTTTCCCCATCCCCCTGCTCATCTTGGTGACATCCCCTGCACTTTCTCTGCAGGCTGATGTCCCAGGTGTGCCTTCCCCTGCATCTGTGAGTGATGCTTGTTTTATACCTGGAGGACAGCAGCAGATTAGATAGAATGAGGCTTTCTTACATCCAGTTACTTTGCCCTGACCTGTCCTGCTCCCTTTTTGAGTGTCTCAGCACAGGAAAGGCAGGATTTGTAGTGGCTTCCCATGGTTTCTAAAACCTGCCCTTGCAGGGGAGGTTTTGTTCCTGTGTGCACCACCCACCTCATCCATTTAACAGAAGCTGTTCCTCAGGCTCTAAGCAGTGAATTGCTACCCAAACAGGGTCTTCCCAGGAATATCCCAACATGAAAAGATTATGTAATATATGAATATTTATTTCTAAGGTAATTTCTAGATGGTGAGTACAGATTCCTTTTTTCCTGGATAAGATATGGCAAGGCAAGTGTTAAAGTGAGACTTTGCAGACTCCAGCTTGAAGACTTTAGTGTTGCTAGCAAGTCTTTGTTTGGACAGAATTAAGTTTTAACTGTAGAGAGAAGAGTGCAGGGGATTCATAGGTGGCTGCTAAATTCACAGACCACATCAGCCTCAAAGAAAAACCCTGAGATAAAGGAGGGTGAGACTGGAGTGGTACAGCCAGGGCACAGGGCTGGGTGGACACTTGGTCTCAACCTTCCTGACACTCCCTGCATCCCTGACAAAGACAAGTCTGAGAGCAGATGTGACAAAAATCAAGGCCAGAGAGAGAAAACAAGAGGCCAAAGTGGAAGTGCCATCCTTCTGTCCTCATGTCTCATCTTCTCCACCAGCATGTCCTGGGGGAAAAGCAGGGCATGTGCACGGTCACCTGTGAGCAGGGACAGCTGGAGGGGATGTCCCCTGGGGGAGCCACTGAGGAAACATCTCTGGGCAAGCTCTTGGGTCACATCCCCTGAGCCAGTGTCTGGTGTCACACTGCTGAGCCTCCCCTCACCTCAGCCTGCTGGCATTTATTTAGGGCTTTGTTTTGTTTTGTTTTGTTTTGTTTTGTTTTGTTTTAGACTGGTGGCAAGAGGAGACTGCCAAACAGATGACTCTGAGTGGAGTCAGTGTGCATAAAAACCCAGGGTGATGGGAGGCATTTGTCTCTTTAATGTTACCTTGGCTCTTTCTGGAGCTATCTATCTGCTGCCAGTGTGTAGGTCCACAAGATGATGAGGCAGATAAAATGGGGTGATAAGCTTGTGTTAGAAGACAACCTATCAACAGACCTGTTGATGTATTGCATTTCTCAACTCAGGTGGATTTAGGGGCGAGGGGAGGATAAATTTTCCCCTAACTTTTTTTGCTGCTCCTAGATATACATTAGCTCTCCACGGACCATGACTTTCATTTCCCATCAGCTTTGAATTACTCAGTCTGGGACTGAGCTGGAAAGTAATTTCAAGGGACAAAAAAAAAAAACACACAAAAAAAAAGAGGTGGGTAGAATCCCATTTTTTTAAATTTAATTCTGACTGTGACTGGCTTAAATTCTGCCCTTTATCAGGACTTGCATCAAAAACAGGCTGATGGAGGTCCTTCTATGGGGAGATGACAGATTTGCCTGGATGGTCAAGGAATTGTGGACTAGTCCTGCAAGGAAATTAGAGTGACAAAAAATATTCAGCAGAGGTATAATCAATATTACCTTCAAGATAAAGGCTTTGGTAAGTCAAATCATGTAACAAAAGATGAATAGTACAGTGATTTTTGTGTATAACTGTAGAGGGACCAGGGATCTTTTTTCAACCATTTTTAACAAAGGCTGCAAGTACCATAAACCCTTAAACTGAGAGGATTAGGAATGGTTTTGTTCTTCCCACAAATTCAGGCTTTGTCTCTCTCCTTCACCCTGAAATAGTGTTTAAGGACAGAAACAAACCCACTGCTTTGCCAGGAAGAAACAAATGGCTCTACATCTACTGCCCCCTCTAATGGATTTAAACTTCTTCCTGAGCTGCAATCCAGGTGCTCTGGATTCTCACAGCTGCCCAGCCATCCCTCACCGCCCTGGAACCAGCAGGGAGCTGGGACTGCACACAAACACCACTTTCCTGCTCATGGAGCCTTTTCTCTGCAAACAGACACAGAATTTTGTGTTATTTTTCTGACAGTGCACAAACAGGAATCTGTTGATAGGAGGGGAGGATCACATAGGGCAGCTGAGAGATCTTCACCACCATGAGCATAAAATCAGAGAATCCCAGGACGGCTGGGGTTGGAAGGAATGTTAAAGATCACCTCTTTCCCCCCCCTGCCATGGGCAGAGACACCTCCCACTACCCCAGGCTGCTCCGACCTGGCCTTGGACACACCCAGGGATGGGGCAGCCACAGCTCCTCTGGGTAACCGGTGCCAAGGCCTCCTCACAGGGAAGAATTTCTTCTTGATATCCAATTTAAACCCTTCCTTCTGTCCGTTTGAAGCAATTCCCCCCTGTCCTGTCACTCCATACCCTCTCCAACTCTCTGGCAGCCCATTTAGGCACTGGAAATACAACAAAGTGGAGCAATAGATAAATCAGAAATGAGAGAGAAGGTGAGAGAAAATTTGCCTTATTCTCTTTCAGTGTTTGCTTTCTCCTCTTTGGAGGAAATTTCCCTATTTCTGGACTGTCTACTACAAAAGAAACCAAAAAACAAACAACAAACCCTAAATGTCTGACCACCTGGTTTTCCAGCCTGAGAATGTCTCTGCACTGACAGCACTGCCTGGTGGCTCTGTGCTGGCTGTGCTGATGGCACAGTGAATCCTGGCTTCAAGTAGTGGCTCTTGTCAAAAATGTAAAGGGGCACTAGAAATTAATGTCACTCATTGTGTTCACAATGGTTGCAGTGGTCATTAGGAAGTGTTGTCAGTTTTTAGTGGCTCATAGTTTGCTTGTGAAATTGCTGTTGAAGCTGCTTTGCCTACTCCTATCCTGCCCATTGCTCTCCTCTTCCTCACTTAGTAGAAAAAAGATAAAATTCACATTGATTAAAAGTTAACTGATGACAAGATGGCAAAACCAGTACAACAGCCCATGCTCCTAAGTAAAAACAGGCTCCTAAATACCACCAATCCAATTTTAAAAAGGCTGTGTCAATATTCTAGAACCTGAAAACTGTTCTCAGTTTTCCTCAGAATAACTGAGGAAAATTATGGAAAGGTGCAGTTTGGTGTTTGTGTGGGTGTGGGATGTGCACAGGGGACAGCTTGGCAGGGTGAGATTTGCAGCTCCGGCTGCCAGGCAAGGAGGGATGTGGCAGAGCTGCTGCTCCCCATCCCAGAAGGGATATTCCCTTGTAAACACCACCCTGAAAGTTGCCAGGGAGCAGCAGGAGGCAGCCAGGCTGATGTGGGCTGTGGCACAGGTGCTGTGGGCAGCACACCAGGCCACTGCTGCTGCCCCTGGCAGTGCCCTGCCTGCCCAAGCGTGCGGCTGGCTCTGCTGCACCTCGTTCACCTCACTCAGAGCAGCTTTGTCCAGGCTCCTTGGAGACTCCCTGAGCCTGGCACACTGTCCTGAGGGGAGGCCAGAACTGCTTGTGCTGCTGGCTGGCTTCCACAGTCCCTCCTGTGCTGTGCCAGCCCAGGCAGGGCAGGGTGGCAGTGGCATCACAGCTGGGAGCAGTGCACCCTGCTCTGGGACTGCAGAAGGGCTGGCCACTGTCCCATTGTCCCCTTGCAATGTTCCCTAAGGCCAGGAGCTGGGTTCAGATCATTTCATCTCGGTGTAATGTGCAGATCTGCCCTGGTCCCTTGTGCTCCTCTCCATGGCCCTGGGGAGCTCTGGGAGCTCCTTGCTGGAAATCCACCCCTGGCATCCAAACCTGCTCAGTGGAGTGGCCCCAACATCACTGCTTTGTAACAAGGATCCATTTCACAAGGGTGATGCCTTTGAAGAACTGAGACAATTCAGTTAAAGAAGAATTCATTCTGCTCTGTCTTTTTCTTGATTTATTTTCTGTTTGGTTTTTTTTTATTTGTTCTGTGAATCAACAGTGCTGGGTCTTATCAGGGGAAATGTGCTCTGACACATGTCAGAAGCAAGGTTTCCAAGTTTTCCTCTTTGCTTCCAGGACCCTGTGGGTTGTGTTAGGATCTGGGATGGATTGGAGAGTGAGATGCTTCAGCTTGGTTGGTCCCAGTCCTTTCTGTGACTTGTGCAAATTCTCACATAGCTTTGGGATCCAGCAGTGCCTAAATATCTAATAGTCATTTTTATAAGTGTTCCTTTTACCGAGGTGTGAAAGTGACTTCAGAGTTATTCCTTCAGGGGTTTGGTCACTGTCCTACAGATGGAAAAATAACTGCTCAGTTGGGAGCTGGGCAGCACACAGGACCCTCTGACACTGCTCCAGTCTAATCCTCAGGAAGTCTGACCCTTCCTTCTGAATGAAAGCAAGCCCATCACACCCTGTTTGTGAAAACCACTGGCTGCTGACAGATTTGTGTTTGCAGTGGCTGAGGGATGGCCAAGGCCAGGAGCTGCTGCTGCCATCCCACAGTGAGCCAGCAGGGCAGGGGTGGGCAGCAAAGCCTTTCCAAAAGTCAGGTTTAGCACCTATTAGCAGAATCTGGTGGGAAATAAAAGTGTTCTCCTGGAGCTTCCCTGCTCCAGTCAGGATTTGTGACAGGTCTGTGCCAATATCCAGCATTCCCAGGGCTGTGGGAAGAGAAGCAGCTGGATGAGGCTGCCTTTTGCTGCTGATGTTCTGACCCTCTTGCATTCATCCTCTTCAGCAAACAGCAATAAACTTTGCTATTAACTTCTTGTGTTATGAAAATCATGCAAGGAAAAGCATTCACTGACCTGTTCCATAAACTCTAAATGATCCTGAAGAACATAAAGATGGGCAACTTGTTAGGAATGCTTGAGAGAAGCACTGCATGCTCTGTTGAGTTTTTCATTAGGATTTCTCTCCCATCTCTGTGTTTTTCACACACACAGGACTGTGCATTTTCATGCATTTTAAGGAGAATAGCACAATAATTATAGAATTTTTTTTTTAATTGTCATGCAAAAAATATTATGGGGCATAAGCAAATTTTCAGAATTAGAAGGAAGCATCCCATTTTAGATCTTGTGTTTTCGTGTCTCTTGTGGTGGAAATGTGGAAATGCAAAGTGAGCCTGGGCTGCAATCTAAATTTCATAGTTGACAGAACTGAACCATGTGGGGAGGGTGCCACATGAACTGAACATAAACATGAATTAAATCCTGCAACTGTGAAAGACCAAGGGCTGTTGCAAAACTGGTACTAAAAATGTAAATTTGAAACCCAAAAGAATGGATGGAAAGAAGATTTAATTGCTTCAATAAAGGGGTTACATGAAAATTATGGGTGTCAGAGAAGATGAAATGTACCTCAGAAATCAGAATAGACTGTTAATGTGTGATGGATGAATGGCAGGAACCTGACAGAAGGCTATTAGGCAGGTGCAATTACACAGAAATTGTGGATAAGTGGTTAAAAAAGGTAAGTGGAAAGCAGGGGCTCTTGCTGGGTGCAGCAGGATCTTTGCATATGCTGGACCTTGGGCTGAGTCTCATTTTGTGCCTGTCTGCTTGGAGTGCCACTCTTGGATCCTGGGGAAGGTTTGTACTGCTGGGCAGGGCTGGGAACAGCCTGGATGGTAGAAAGTGTCCCTGCCATGGCAGGGGTGGCACTGGATAATTTTCAAGGTCCCTTCCAACCCAAACCATTCAGTGATTCCAGGTTTATACTGGCTGTGTCACTTCCCCCTAATCCACCTTTCCTGTTTGTATCTCGCTCTCTTCAGTTTTGGGGAAATCCTTTAATCTTTGCCAACTCCTTTTCCCCACAACTGATGCCAGTCCTGACTGCAGTCTGGGCTGTCAGCATCACACCCAAGTCACTCTGCCTGTGGGTTTCCTGCATCCTTCACCCATACCTTTTAAAGCCCTTCAAAAGAGCTGCAGGAAGTCATAATTTGGGAAGATTTCAGAGCTGCTTGCAGCGTTTTTTACCTGCTGCCATGCTCAACAACTTGAACTGATGGGATTATTCATTGGAAACAAATCATTTGAGGAATACAGCTATTGATTGTTATGAATGATTAATGTATTGTTTATGTTGCTGTAGCCCCTAATGAGTCCTTCCAGGCTGGGACTCCACAGGGTTAAGCTTTGCACACAACAGCACTAAGACAATGTTTAGTTAAGGATGGTAAAACAGGCAGGTGTGGGGCAGGACAGGTAGGGGAAAAATCACAGGTAGGGGAAAACATCACAGTAAGTGACTGTCACAGTGCAACCTGCTCTGCAAATGTTTTGTAGGCGTCTGTCACAGGTAAATCTTAATGAGATATTTGGAGGTGGACAGCATTTTCATTCCTCCCATGGTCTGCATGTAATATTTAAAAAAAAAAAAAAGGAAAGAAAAACCTGTTAGAAAATATAACTGGTGGGCAATAAAAGCTGGTGTTATGATCAGAGCAGGACGTGGGCTTGGTGGTTTTTACCTGTCTGCAGGCAGGTTGTCTTTGGGGTTGTTCAGCTGCTCATCTCTCACGGCTGCCTGGTAATTCTGAAGTCCATCTGTGCTCTCTCACACACATTTTAGCCCACGGCCTGGCTTGCAAAATCCCACTTATGCATATTAACAGTTGGTTGTTCAACCCATGGGGAAGGATTCCAGCACTGCCTGGTGCTGTTTCTGTGCCCTGAGTTGCACTCTTAGTCCAGTCCTGTCTGCTTATGAATAACTCAGCCAGGACTGAGCTTCATAGCCCTGCTGAAATTAATGACATGAACTTTTGAAGATGACAGGCAGGATCCTTATTCAGAGTACTCTCAATTCAGTGAAAACAACTCAGGTTTGTTGAATTGTGAAAAAAATTAAAGGCCAAACTTCTCCCTGGAAGATTAGTATGTGTCCATAGGGGTAACTGATCGCAGGCCAGGGACTGAAACAGACCCCAAAATAAGAAAAGTTACATGACAATGTCAGAAAACCGGGAGAAGCAGACTCTGAACTTATTAAAGTTAAAGGACAATTACAGTAAACTGACAAATTTCATTTAAGTAATATTAAGGAGTAGCTTCTCTGGTGCCTCATTAGCTCTGCTTAGGTGATCAACTTATTTGTTTCACAGGTGCTTTTCCAGCAGCCCCATATAATAAGTCCTGTTTTCAATTAATATGAAACAACAATATATTAGATGCATAACAAAGCCTCCCACCTCTTTCTGCATGTTCAGTGTTTGCACTGAGTTCCCAGTCTGGGAACACTCATGTGACAATTACTGCATCGCCCCCAGCGCTGCTGTTTTCTTTCAGGCCCAGAGATTTCAGTGCCTTGGCAGAGCCTCTAGTAAAGACATTTTTATTTACATGGCCATTATGTTTCTGTCTTCCATCAGGCTTCCATCTGGCTGGGCAGTCATGAAAGCATTAATCACTGGGGTGTCTGGACACCCACTCCAGAATGGGAAATTCAGAAGTTCACTGTAAGGTTTTACATCAGGTTTCACCGCTTCAAAGGGATATTGATTTTACTCAAAGAAGAGGAGGGAATGCTTTGAATGTTTTAATGACTTCACCTGATGGGGTTTTGTACCCGTGTTCCAAAGCTGGGAGCTTTGGCTATTTCAAATGGGTTTTTAGTTATATCCTAAGCATCCTAATCCTGAAAAAGCTTAAGTGTGAGTTTAACACATGGAATTTAATAGGCTTCAACAAGAGGAAAAGGCTTTCAGTTAAAAAAAAAAATCTCCATTGGATTGTGAACCACAGGCTGAGTACTTTCAGAATTAGGAAATTCTGTGTGCTGGAACTCCTGGCTACCAAGTAGCTCAATATAACCATAAAATCTCTGCCTTCTTTAGCCCTTCAATTCATGGATTTACAGGTTGGCTTTAGGCTTTTGTAATGTGTTTTTGCCTTGGTGTATGTGCAATTTCTAAATTGTAGCTATTATTGAAAGCAATATAACATCACTGAAAAGACATCAGACAACAGAGCTGTGTGTATTTAACAAATATCCAAAGGCCATCAAGAAATAATTTAGACCATGCCCCTGAACATTGAATTTTGCCTGAGAGTAAAGATAGAAATGAAACATAATCCTGTAACATCTGTTCTGCAGCCATCCAGCAGCAGACAAAGAGGCTTTAAAAAAAAATATAAATAAAACAAAGGCTGAGATGGCTGAAAGCAAAGTAGAGTGTCAGGATGAGGTGGAGCTGTCCCAGCTGATCTTCTGAAAGAAAACATTGAAACTGTAGACCAAAGGAGAGAGTTTTACTGTTTTGAACTGCTTTGGAAATCTAACAGTGCTGATGGGAAGGAGAGTGTGAGAATACCTCCCAGGAGATGAGGTGTGAAGGCTCAGAGATGTAATTTTTGAGCCACAGAAATCCTTTGGTGGGGAAACAGAAAATAAATGAGAAAATACATTTATGGAAGGGCCTAATGTGGATTCTGTGTATAAAGAAGAAAACCCAAAAGTCATACAGAAGGAAAATAAAAACGAGAGAGAGTCAAAGTCCCTAAGCCATCTTCTAATTCTTGGAGACCAAGGTGGGCTGTGTGGGTCATTCTCCAGAAGACAATTTTGTTATTTTTAAAAGAATTGGATTTATGTAGAAACTCTCAGTTTTAATTGAACAAAATGAAGCTCACCTCAGAATCTAACTCAGCACCCATGCACACAGGTCACTGCTCCTGCAGGACCAGAGCTGGCTTCACAAACCCAACAAAAAGTAAACAAAGATAGCAGCACAGGAAAAAACCCAAAGTTTTACAAACTGCTGGATTGCCTCATTGTCTCACACTCAGAAAAATATTAGAAAGTCCCAGAGAGATTGATATGCTCTCTGTGAGCTCTGTTTGAGGGTACCCTGAGGACTTCCAGGTCAGCCCAACAGTTTTGCCTCACATCCAGAACCCCCAGATCAGTTTCTAACCCCAGTATCTCCCTGGCATCAAATCTTCTTCCTGACTTGGGCATTACCACACAGGACCCCCAAAAGGGTTGTAATCACTTATCCATGATATCTTCCTTTGCTTCCTAAATATATATTTGTTCAACATTTCCCTTTAAACAAGAGCAAAGTCTCCTTAACAATTCAGCATCATGAGAATAATGAGTGCATTAAGAGGTGCTGTATGGATTAAGTAATGCATAAGGGCTGGAGTTATAGGACAAGAGTAAAACAACCCAGTGTATTACTATAATTGGAGTTATAGGGGTTATAGTGAAGGAGGCCTAAAAGGTAATTTCCATTTTGGCTAAACCCTCCCTTATTCCCTCTGGCCACGAATTATCATATTTCTTCTCTGAAACAAACCTCCCTTATGTTTTCAGGCTCCTGTAAATTCCATGCCATTATAGTAATCTCACACAGACCACTGAAATTCTCTTTTATTTTTTTTACATGAGGTCATTTGTGAGCTATAGACTGCTGAGAGCCTGATCTTGGCTTCAGTTCAGCTGATCAGTAGGCACAGAAAGACTTCTAGATTAGAAAGACAAATAAATATTTGAAACTAATTTTGCTGAAGGAAGGTTCAAGCATAGGATGTTCTGGGGCTGATGGAGATACACAAAGTCAACAGCAAAGAGAAAGTGAACACAGCAATGTCTTGGTCTGAGATGTGAGATCTTGCTCTGAGGGACCCACACAAGCTGGGTAGAAGGAAAATTTAAACTTATTAAGTTTATTTAAACTGGCACAACTGTACTGAGCAAAGGCAGGTGAGGTAAATCTGCAGCACAGCAGTGAGATCTGCCACTGATCTTTACATTTTGACATTCCTTTTTGTTATCCTGAATACATTCTATATGTGCAAAGTGTGACAGCTAGTCCTGAGACAAAAGAATAACTTAAGTTGGAGGAAGAACTCATGTTTAATACAAGATAGATCAATGTTTCAGCACTAAAACTGAGCTTCCAGGGAAGGTGCAAGGAGGAAAACTGCATCTGCCTTTGGTGAAAATAATGAGTGTGCAAACAGCACATGAGGTTCGGTTTCCAGTCTAGAAAATAGGTCAGCATGATCTACTTCTGTGGCCTGTGCCCTGTGATGGTTCTGCAGCAAGTGCAAGGTTTCCAAATACGTGACATATTGGCTTTTCTGCCTTTTAATGGATGCTCCATGTTGCATAATAATAGTGACATATGTAGCCCATGTTCTGCTGCTGTGCATTGCCCTTTGAGGGGAGGCAAAACACCTCAGCCACTTCACCTTTTTCCTGAACAATCCTTTAACACGGCTACAATCATCCTGAAATGCATTCAGTAAATCATCTCTGACTGCACAGTTAAAGAGCACTACTACGGATTGGTCATTTAAATCATCTTCAAGGATTTCATTGGTGAAGACTTTCCGAAAAGAAAGAGGTAACAAGGAAGATCTATTGAATTTTGAGTCACTGGATGCTGGATGGAACTTAAATCAGCATTTCACAGGGAAAGGAAAACAGAAGAGTAAAGTGAGATAAAAGGCTGTTTATCCATGGGGAGACGTGATGTGTGTGAGAAGAGCCGGCTGACACAAGGGTGAGCTGTTCAAAATGCCCCCTTAAAGAAGAATCAATTAGCGCTTAATCGCCGCGTTCTGCAGCTCACAGCGCCCCCATCTCAGCTAATAAACACGAGTGCCGGGTCAGCCCGGCTCGTACCTGCCCCACCTCGGCCATCAGACAAGGCTGCTGGCTCTTTGCTAACGCTGCTCCTCCGAGAGAACGTCGCTGCATCCCTGCATCCCTGCATCCCTACATCCCTGCGTCCCTGCATCCTTGTGTCCCTGCATCTCTGTACCCCTGCACACCTGCATCCCTTCATCCCTGCATCCCTGCATCCCTGCATCCTTACATCCCTGCATCCCTGCATCCTTACATCCCTGCATCCTTGCATCCCTGCATCTCTGCGTGGGAGCAGCGCTCCTCCCAGGAGCGAGAATTCAGCACAGCCTGCACAGGGTGGGAAGGAATTTCTTCCTTCTAAGGAAATCCTAACAATTAATTTACAAATAAGTTGATAAAAAGCTAATGGGTGCTAAATTAACCATGGGAAGGCTCATGATGTGTTCCCTGAACCGCAGGAACAGGGCAGAGAATTACATAGGGAAAAAAAATCGATGGAGAAAGAAAGTTGGAGCCCAGAAAGTTAAAGGAAGGTGCAAATGTCACTTGGCAACAAATGCAGAGCAAATTAATTTATCAATGTGCAATGCTGCACCGTGTGTTTGAGGCTGTTGCATGTTAGGGAGGAGCTGCAATGAGGAGTGAAGCTGTCAAAGCTGTGCCTGCACTGGTAAATTAGATATTCCCAGTATCACTGTCTGCCACTGGGGCTGGCAGGCTCATCTCCACACATCCAGCTCCCTTCTCCTGCAGGATAGGCTGCTGTTTGCAGGATGCTTGTTGAAATAGCTCTAGCATGTTAAATAATTTATCTTCCTTGGGAATTGCATATAAACAGACTTGTTACCCTGGGTCAAGTTTGGGGATTGTAGCAAAAAATTTTGGCCAGCAGGTATTTGCCAGGAGTGCTTGGGGACGAAGGAGTGACCCTGGGCTGAACTGTGCTGGAAGGTTGGCTGGGTCCTGGACAATGCTGGAGGGCTCCCTGGGACCTGGAAGCAGCATATTTGGGACCACTGAGCCCTAAATAAATAAATTTTAATAAATTCCCAGGGTGTCCAGGCTCAGCCACACTGTGTCACACTGTCAGGCACAGACTCAGCCCTGCCTCCAAAGCTGTCTCTTTCTGAACAGTCAAGTCCCAGCCTTGTGCATGCAGAATCCCTTTCTGGAGTAGGGCTTTTCCCCTTTCTTCCCCCAGATAATTTTCTCTTTCCCTGTTCCATAAACACCACCTCCTGTTTCTCTGCTGTCATGGGATGTTCCTGGGGAGCAGTGCTGAGGCCAGTGCTGGCAATGTGCACATTCCTGAGGGTATGGCTTTGGTGCTGCCCCAAGTAATCCTTTGGCCTCATCCACTTGGAATTGTGCAGGCCTTGGGGCAACTTTGCTTTGCTCCAAGTAAGTGAATACTTTCCTCTTGCTCTGCACATACCAGACATACACACACCCCACAGGCTCTTACACACAGGTCCCCCTGGGCAGGCTGCCCATCAGTTTCATGCTGACATTTCCATAGGATTCTCCTTAAAGCCAACCCAGCAGGGTGCTCCAGGTGTGGTGTTTGTGTCAGGCCCATGTCCACAGGAGTGTGTGCTGGGCTGTTTTCATTTGCCAGCACACTGGCAGGAGCTGCAGCAGGACAGGAGCACACACAGGGCCCCCACATGTGTCAGTTCAACACTCACAAATTGATGCCCATCACACTTCATCAAACATGGTTTTACAGCCCCCAGGAGCTGCTCATTCATCCCACAGCCCAATAACACCTGAAGCACCCAAGGTTTCTTGTAAGCAGTGAAATCCAATCCCCAAAGCCTTGTAGTAGTGATGTGCAGAAAATCACAGCAGCTGGTATTGGAAAAATAGGAATTCAGCTAAAGCAACAGTACCTTGACAACACTTGGCACCGCAAACATCACTTAACTTGACAAACAACCAGTAATAGCAAGAGTGAAAATAAAGGGTTAGGCAGGTAGAGAGATAAAGTATGAAGAACACGCTGAGCAAATAACAGCCTTTTGAGAATCAACATTAGCATAATTACTAAACATAGGTAATTGCTGAAATAGCATTTGCTGGCAGCATTTCTGTTTCTAAATGCAACACTTTCTCTCTTCAGAATGTAATCTTCTGCTAGGACTAGGAAGTGTGCTTACACTGCTTTTAGCTGGGAGGGAGCTGCTGTGGAAATTGGCTCCATCTGAAAGCCCACGGCATGGGGAGGAACAAAAGCACTTAACACCTTGGAGTCCAACCATCCTTCTAAACAAGGTTGTCATACTCAGGGCTACGTGCCTTGTTAGATGTTATACCACCAGCCCAGCCTTTGTCCCAGCACTCTGCTCGATACTTGATAAGATTGGACGTCCTCAAATCAATTCCTATTGATTTCTCACTGCTGAAATAGGATAAGCATGTGACAGACACGAGTGTTTAGCACAGCAGAGCAAGCCATTCCAGCACTAGAAAACAACTTGCTTGATAAAAATTATAAGCAAAACCCCCCAGCAGACACAAAAGCAATATCGTGAATAACCAAACATCCTGGCTACAATCAAAAGCATTATCTGGTTCTGCTTAGAAAAGCATTTGGACACAGTTTTGCTGGAAGGGAAGGTGAAAATTAAAAAGAAAAAAAAAAAGAAAATAAAAAGAAAAATAAACACCACAGCAACAGATGAGGTTACATCTGTGAAGGTTATAGGGCTGATCTGAAATTGTTTATGAGCACTGTATGTGACCTGGGTACTAAGATGATGCTTTCTGCACCTCTCCCTGGATGTTGCCTTGCTGGGCAGTGAGGAAGCTGACAGAGCCACTGGCTGGCCTCTAGCTCAGTAAATTACCTAAAAATGCCATGGGGAGGGGAAAGATTACATGTGCGCATTTAATTGTGATGATTCCTCTGGAGAACAAGAAGTGGAAAAGAGACTCAGCCTGGGTTTTTTGAAAAGTTTGAAAATAACTGCAGAGGGCAAAAATAGGACTGAGTGTGGCTCGGACAGGACAGGACACCATGGAGACAGCCCCCATGAAGAAGGCTGCAGTAGTCAGCCCTTCTAAACCATCAACATGGTGGCAAGATACAGAAAAGTCATGTGTGAAGAAAACATTGAGAAGAACAGGCTGAAAACGCATTATTGTATTTTAAAAATTGCCATATTCTTGTTGTGAGGTCAGTAGTTGATATTCACCTCTGGAGCACTGATCAAGGGTTTCCAAATCTCTCATCTGGATGAATGGATGGGAATGGGTGTCAGCTTGACAGGGGCTGTGGATCATGGGATCCCAAAACCTGCAGCAAAAGGATGAATTCTCCCTTTGATTGTCCCATGGCTTCCAGAATTCTTCCCTGTGGGCTCCAGGGGAGCCTCTGAGGGGTTTCACCAGCAGCAAATGTCTCATGGAGCACAATCTGCACTCTCCTTAGGGATATCACAAGCCTTGAAAATTTGCACTTGCACATGCTCTCCTCAGAGGAAACTCAAACCCAGGAAGCAGGAGACCATTTGGTGATCCTTACATAAAGAAAGACAGAAAAATTGGAAGACCCTACAAAAATAAACCAATAAGCCTTCTACTGCCTAACCCTTTGGTGACATTTAGACAGATGTTTCTTTAGGCAAGAGGATCAGTATTTCACTCTCATTCATTACAGATTTACCAGTTTTGTATTGATTTTGTTGTGGCCTCCTATGTACTTTAATTGCTGCAATAGAAAAACAAGTTGCTATACATGACATTTCCTTTCTGGGAAGCTGGCAACAGAATTGCATGAACCACTGGTAGATTCACTGATTTCCCTTGTGAGCCAGTAATAAAATGATGACTGAAACAGCTTGTCCTTCTTTCTGTTCCAAAACTGGGGTTTTTTTGAGAACTCTCAGTAGCTGTGGATTTAAAAACAGAAATCTTCCTAATTGCTGGATAATATGGCAGACTTTGCTCTTGTGTTTCATAGTTATTAACTCTGAGGTGTTATTGATTTATTCTGAGGGACAGGCCCTTGGCTTGAGCAGTTGCTCAGGCTGCAGGTGAGGCGCTCCCAGAGGTGGCCAAGGGCAATTGGAATAATTGATAAAGAAGTTTCTGGTGCTCTCATTGTTAGATTGACACACAGTGCAATTCTCAGGAGTGTGGGTTGAACAAGAAGTGCTGCCTTCCTCTGGGACACGAGCCACCAGCTCCCATCCAAGGCTCCTCACCTGGGAGAGTGGCAGCAGCTGGAAACCCATATGGTGTGGGGCAAAATAATGTCACAATGTGCTCACAGACTGAGGAGCAGGTAAGTGATTAAGTTACCTCACTTCCTCCTTCTATTCTCCTTAGGCTGGTGTGGGTCCCACTGCATGAATTAATGTGGTAGGAAACAAACCACCAAATTCTCTTCTCTTGCAGCTTGGTGTGTGCATATTTAGCTCTCATAATGAGAGGTGTTACAAGAAAACATAGATAGATGAGGGGCTATGAGGTGATCCATTAGAATAATTCCTTGTGTCCATAAATAAATTAAGTCCTGCAGCAACCCCAGGAGATAAGTCAATATTACAGATATTTTTGAGGTGGATAAACTGGATTCCTGGAGATGCAGGTGGTGATGAATTGTCTCAGCACCATGGCAGAAGTAGAACCTGGGCAATCCCTGCTGGGATTTTTGAAGTGTCAGGGCTGCTGAGGAAGAAGAGGATTTGTTAGAGTTGGTCAGTTTGATAAGAAACAATTCTATGCAATTGAGCAAATTAAAATGAGATCTAAGCTCTGGAGGTGCATCAGGAGGCTTGGAGGAACCTGGTCCAGGGGAAAGTGTCCCTCCCCAAAGCAGGGGGCTGGAATGAGATGATCTTTAGGGTTCTTTCCAAGCCATTCTGTGATTCCAGGATTTGTACCTGTGTATGGGATCTACATGGGATCTACTTCCTGCAAGTGTGATTGACAGAAGTGACAACAACCTGCTCAGCCCAGAAAGAAGAGGTGTGCTGAAGGGAAAAACAAACCAAACCAACTTTCTTTGCCTTCTGCTGATGCTGCTTCAGATCTGAGCTGCTGGAAAGCTCCTCAAGGAGTATTTGCAAGCTGCTCTGCATGGCCATTTCAGCACAGCCCAGCTGGTTAATGGTAGCAAATCTGGGCTGGTAACAGCTCCTGAAATAAAACCCATCTTGCCAGAAGAAGAAAGTCTAAGAACAGAAAAGTCTGGTTGTATTTTTTTCCATCATTGCCTATGTACTTCTCAGAGCCGTGTAAACAAAGCCAACTTGTTGATGAGAAATATGTCAATCAAAGAGCTGCTGAATGTTCTGGAGGCAGTTACCACTAGATGTTTTGACTAAATGTCTGGGAGCTCGTGCTCCTGGGAAATTTCCCAATAGATCTGAGGATAAACACACAAACTCTTGGCAGCTCTCCTGCCTGGATGAGAATCTGAGAACTGATAATTATTTACATTTAGCCTGTGCACCTTGTAAAACTTGTGGTGTGTCCTTTAGAAGGCAGCACTGGAGCATTTCACAGCAGTGTTTATTAAGAACAAAGTCCCAGTGAATATTTAAATTCTGCCAAGCTACTTGTCTACATTTCAAATCATGTCAGAATAAAAATATTACTTGCTGTGTCACATCCATCTACAGTCATTTTGGTCACAGTTGAAATACAGAGGTAGCAAAAATCAGAGGAGTGAACCTGTTCTGGAAAGCTCTGCACAAGGAGGTAACATCACAGGCACTTGGTGAGGCAGCAAGGAGAAATTTGGTATTCAAAGCAACTTTCATAACTTTTCATTTAAGTCAAGTATTTAATGATCCCCTGCTGCTACAGTTGTGTGCTTCTGAATGATCCTTCTTTGGGCAGAACTCTGCTAAATCCTCAGGTTTGGGCTTCAGGGAGGCAAGATGAATTACTGAGAGCTTGGACTCAAACAGCCAGAAGATTCACAAGCAGGCAGCCACAGAAGCACCAAAGCAGTGATAGCAGATCAGGGTCCTGCTGCTTGATTTGCTGCACAACACTCTGGGAACAGGCTCAGCTTACTGAGATCTGCATCTTCTCCCAAGGAATGTCCTCTTGTGCAGTGACATCCTGGGACAGCTGCTTGAGCAAGGATGTGGGGCACTGGAGGACAATACAGGACAATGTGTAATCTGACCAGCAGATAGTATTTTTTTCTGCTTATTTTCCTTTTGATAGGCAGTGTGTTCTGTGCAGAAATCTTGAGGAATGGTTTGAATCCAGAAAATTAATCAAAAGCAGAATATTTTAATCCAAAAGCTCAGATTTTTGCCTTTGCCAGCAATGGCCTTTCCAATTTGTTTATGTATTTGTTTACCAAGGACATACAAAGGAGTGATTCTTTCTGTTGTTCTGGTGACAAGAATAATAGTGCGTGGTTTTGTTCCCCTCCTCCAGTACAGATCACTCATTTTAATTTTACCTGTTACAGTCAGTCTCTCCTCTGCAGTACCCACCTGACTGGCAGAAACTCAAGCCCACACAGCCCATGGAGTAGTAAACATAGCTGTGAAATGTCACAGCAGTAACCAAAATCTCACAGATCAGCACAAGGAATAAATATCATGAACAAATTGTTTGCCCATGAGAATTAACCAGTCTCATCACTGGGAGTAAATGACTGTCTGACTTTATTCCTGGAGCCTGTAGAGCTGTGTAACTCTTTGTCTCAGCTATGAGACTGTTACTAGCTTGCCCAGCCTCTGCATTTTTCATCTCAGTTAAGTCAACAAAATAGTCTGGTTCAGAGTAAGTTCCTGCAGGTACACAGTGCATTAGCACAAATATCATTACACAGTTGTGCAGCAGGATAAGCATTTCCTCTGATCTGCAAAACCATTCTGTCCCCCAGAGCAGTCAGGAGATGGTCAGAGCAGAGTGCATTGCACTGCCCAGTGCAGCCTGGTCACTGGGAGAAATGATGCTGACATTATTTATACCCCGAAAGCACATCACTGCCAGGACATGCTCCACTCTGACTGTGTGCATGTTAGTATAGCTGCTTCCCTCTATATGTAGGTATAAATATGTATAAAACACAGGCCACCAGCCATGCAGCACTCTAAATCCTGATCTCTGCAAGAAGAACTTCACTGGCAGGTTGGCTGAAGGATTGGGCTCCAATTTTTGTAAATTTGTAGCTTAAGGCATCACTTCATTATTTCCTACAAACACCCACCAACGTACAGGACTTCCTTGACCCATCAGCAAGATCTTGCCAAAATGAATTGAATAATAACTTGGTGATTATGGGATGCTGCACAGTCTTCATTTTGGTCACACATTTATAGCACAAAAGTCCCTACTCTCAAGTCTTGGGAGCTCACAGGAGCCCTGAATGACTTCAGTGTCCACAGCACCAAAACTGAAAATGTCCAGAAATTGCTCCTCCAGGACAGAAAGCTGTTGCTGGCCTTGGCTTCTCCTGGAAGCCATCATCTGCACCACCAACCCTGGGGCTAGGTGCTTTTCTTACCAAGGAAGGATTATTATTAATACTATTACCCCTCTCAGGAGCCCACCCCCAAAACTGAAAGCATCCAGTGATTGCTCCCACCCAAAAGGTGCCAGAACAGAAAGCTGCTTCCAGCCTTTTGCTCCCTGGCATCCCCCTTCCTTCCAGGAAGCTGGCAGGCAGCATCAGAGCCCACTCCTGCGCTCCAGCTCTTACAACCCACAGCTGAATTAACTCCTTCTCTTAGTTCCATTAGCTCCTTCTCTTAGTTCCATTAGCTCCTTCTCTTAGTTCCTTCAGTCCCTCCTGGAAAACTTAAAGGGAGGGAGAGCCCTGCCCAGGCTCGGCTTACGCCTTACACACACCATCAGTGACACCATCTCTTCCTCAGTGACTTTGCCTGCTTCTTGTTCATCCCTGGAACAGAGGGATGCTCCAGCTGACTCCATTATATGCACAATACTACTTTTGGATTTTATTCTTCCTTTCCATCTTAAATAAACAATATAGGCCTGAGATGAACAGAGACCAGCTCTATTCCAGTTCTGGCATTGGAAGTGGTATGAACTAGAACGGGCAAAGGACAGTGAGGGGATTGGTGCCTTCTCCTGCCTTTTTCTAGAGTTGCAGTTTGCCCAGCCTGCAATCCAAGATAAGGTGTGGGACCATTCTGGAGCTGAAAATAGTCTGTGTTTGCTGATCTTCAGAAGTTTCCACAAAGAACACTGCTGAGAGAACAGGTATCCTGGCTGGATGTCTCTGTGTTTGTACTGCCCTGGGAAACTGTTCATTTACAGTGGTATTATGGGAACAGTTAATAACAATAATTTGTTTGCATAAAAGCTCTTCTCTATGCCTAGATCTAAACACGCGAGTTTCATAACTCATAAAAATTAAACAAGTCCAGAACAAACAAGCACAAATGATAATTAAGTTTCAAGTCTTCCAGCATTCCCAAGCCACTCCTGGGACTTGCCAGCCTTGTAAATATTTTCACATGTTCAGACGCTCTTGAAAGTAAACAAATGGCCACCAGTGGGTAAGCACTTCTGTGTTTGTTTTGCAGAATTACTTGCTCAGGTAGGTTGCATGTGTGTGACAGACTGAATACATTTGCTTCAGAGGCTCCAAAACCAGGTTTAAGCATGTGGAAATGCTGAAATCTCAAACGTGTTTGTACCAAGCCCGAGCTCAGATTACGTGATGTGCTTTCTCTACCAACTAATCAGCAAAGCACCCATATAGGGCAGATGAGAACCAAGGACTCAGACAAATCAGTCTCCCTGCCTTCTCCTGACCTTTAACAATCTTTTCTGCTAGTATTTCCTCTGGCAGATAATGGGAATTTCAGAACACGTGCTAAAGGAATCAAGTTCACTGGGTACAGATTCAGCTTGACAGTATCCCTTATAAATCCCTGAGAAAGAATATTCTGAGTTCTGAGTGGCACCATTGTCCTGTGGCTTTTCAGATTACAGCTCTACATGATCAGCACTGGCTGCTCATTTTTCAGGACCCAAAGTCAGTGAGGGAAAATCCACATAAAAGTCATCAGAAACAGATTACTGATACTGGGAAGAAAAGTTCACGATCAGACCACAGCTCGATACAGGGAGTGAAGTTATAAGAGGCCTCTGAAGGTGGTTGGATGTGGGCAGAGATGCCCCTGACAGCTGGGTGCCCCTGATGATATGAGGTGGAATAAGCAGTGAGGCTGACACGAGTTACAGCCCCAGAGCATCCATCCAGCTCACACCCCTCTGGACAAATCAGGCCCTGTCTCCACGGATGAGAGAGCTCCAGAGGATGCTCAGGCAGCCAAGTTATTTCAAGCCCTTCCTGCAGAGCCAGTGCTCTGCACAAGGAGCTCCTTGCCCTGGTACAGATAACTCGTTCTCACATCCAGGCCTTGGCTCCAAGGGGGAAGGCTGCAAATGCAAACACCTGGATCAGGAATTGCTGTCCTGCCTGCTTAGCTCACCATGCCATGGAGCCACAGAATATCCTGGGAGGGCACCAGGATCACCCAGGGCAGCCCCCAGCCCTGCACAGACACCCCAACAACCCCACCCTGAGCATCCCTGGCAGCGCTGTGCAAACGCTCCTGGAGCTCTGGCAGCCTCGGGGCCGTGCCCGTTCCCTGGGGAGCCTGGGCAGTGCCAGCACCCTCTGATGCAAGCAGTGCTCTTTGGAATAATTAATGCAGCCAAGTACTTTTGATTTTCCTTCTTCCCAATTTTTATAGTAGGCTGGAACACGCTCTCCATCTCCCCTGGGTCTCTGTGCTCCTCATGGCCTGAATTGTGCTCGATTGTCATAAAACAACAAATTGTGGATCCTTGATGTAAAAGCTGACCCCATGATAAATCTCAGTGTCCTGCTCCAAGGTAGCAGAAATGTTTTACCTGGACAAAATCCATATATATTTGTTCAGAAATAGCCACACAAGCAAGATGCAGGGTTTTGGTTTATAGGCTGGTGTAATTCTGGGTCACTGGAAAGAGCTATAAATGTATAAGCACCAAGCAATTATAACAATAAACAGAACCATTTCAGGCACATCACCACTCACAAAAGTCAGTGTCTGGGCTTCTCTAAATATTCTGATCCATACTTAATTGTTGAAAGCAGCAATGGGCTAGGTATGTATGCACAGGATATAACTATGTATCCCCCCATTATTACATATAAGCATATTTTCCTAATTTCAGTGTGAAACTGCTGCCTCCTAAAATTCTGTGGGTGGTGTGAAGCAAAATATTGAAGATTAATATAGTTTTAAACTAGTAAATTACTTCTTATGTAGCTTAGTTTAGCTTTATGTAGCTGCAATAATAGTGATATGTTGAATATTGCATTACATTGTACTATTTTCCATTGTGCTGAATTATGTTTCAGCATTTTCACACAATGTAAGATGACAGAGATCAATTGCAAACCTATTAAATGTCAATTAACACCTTTGCCATCTGAATCTCAAATGAATTAGTTAAAGCTACCTTGTTATATGTCACTTATATGTATAAATGCTGGTTAAATATTTAATGAATGCATGAGAAAGTAATTACCTGTTTACTGTTTATGTAGCAGCAGGCTAATCCCATCACAGTTAGTTATGGCCACTGGACAATTAACACTGAATTTGCAAAACTGGGTGGCTAATACGGGGTCTGAAATGCATCATTCATTAATCAGGTGCATTTCTATGTAATGCCTAAATATAGATTTGGGAATCTAATTTTCAGTATTTCAGCAGGAGTATTTTGTCCTGTTAAGCCATGAAGTTATTTTTAGTGTGGTCTAGTCAACACTGTTTTTCCTTACTATGGATTTTAAGCATTTTGCAGCATCTATAAGGCCTTGAGCTTTCCTGGAAAAGGTCGTCATCACATAAAAAATTCATTCTTTTTAACAAAAACTTAGGTTAAAATGTAGTCAGTACAACAAGGTTAACACCTCCACTCACAGGAAAATGTAGTCATTGCCCTTGGGATAAGAACTTTCCCCTTCCAGAATATTAAAAATAGGATTTTTATTTATTACAAGTAGTCAAGACTTTGCTTTGGCATCTCAGCTGAAAAATGGCACCTTTAGGAACACTGCAGAGATCACATTGCCTACTTCACTTATCAATCTCTGCTGCCTTTGCTGATGACCTGCTCTCTTTGCCTGCTCCTTGGGGAGCTCAGGAGGGCTCCAAAACAGGCTCTGGTGGCAGCCAGGCTCTCTGCTGGCCACAGGGGACACCAGAGGGGCTGAGCCTTTGGAACAGGCACCTGTGCTGGACTGGGTGAGCTGGGAGGAGGAGCAGTGCCCATGTCAGAGCAGATGTGTCCCAAGGAAAAGGCACCTCTGTGTTTGCCTCACAGTTAAAGGAAACAATTTTATTTCCATGGGTGTTGTTCACACATCTCCCTTCCCTCTCAGATGAGTTGTTTGAGTAGGAGTGAGATCAAATGGGCTGTTGAAAAGCAAAGTCAAACCAGAGAGTAGACACCTACAGGAACAAAGCAGGGGAATTCTTCTGCTTCTCTCTCCTTGCTGGTAAAGCAGGGTCTGCCAAAGCTAAGCTGAGGGTCAGAGTGGGATACTCACCCGTGCAGATGGCAGAAAATGAACAGGGAGCTTGTCAGATGGGGCAGGCTGGCAGATGGAGAGTTGGAAACTCTTGGAGTCCTCAGGCAAGGCAGGACTCTGTGGACAAGGGAGACCATGGCCAGCACCTGAGGGATCTACCAGCCTTGAGGAGCAGAATACAGTCAGCTACATCCCATTGTGCCCTGCAGCCATCCTTCTGCTCCTCTTGGCAAATACAGCATCCTTTGTATTGAAAGAATTGTCTCTTTGTCAGTGTTTGTCAGAAAACACAGTTCTGTCTCATACTGGCAAAAGGGACAGAGCAACCTTGAGAGCAGCAGTGGGGAGGACCCCACACAGGGATACAGCAGCCACCAGCCTGAAACACAGACCAGGAGCAGTGACATCCCCAGGGATCAGGAGCCTGAGTCTGGCTGTGGTCAAACCCCACAGCCTGTTCAGACAGGGGCAAAAAGGACCAACAGGCTCAGAGGTGCTTTTGCTGCTGAAAGCTCTAGCTCAGGAAAGGATTTTTTTGTGTGGATGGCAGAATTGTTATCAGAGGAAACAGCATGAAGAGTGTTGTTCAGAAACGGGCCTCTGCTAAGCAGATCTTGCTCTTCCATAGCTGCTGTTTTGCTGGAGTCATTCTGGTGGGTCTAATGACAGCAGATGTTCAGTACAACTCCCAAGGAAAAATACTGGGTGTTTGGGCCTCCCCCTCAAGAAAAGAGTCACAAAGGGGCTTTTTTGTTCAGTTGGTTTAGGAATGCAATTTGGTAATTCAATTGCTCGCCTGAAAAATGTCTGCCCTCTGATCCCAGCTACAGGAGATGGAATAAAATGTAACTGGATTTGACAGGCAAAATTAATCTGCTGTTTGAGGCACGACAAAACAGCCTGGGGAGAAAAACATTACAGCAAATTATGCTTCCTTATCTCCCTATGCTAACAGTGCCAGGTCAGCTGGGAGCAGTGAAGGAGCCTTTGAAAGGACAGCCCCCACCCAGCTCAAACATCAGCACTGCCCTGCTCTGACTCCAGCACTGGGGAAGTGCTGGGAAGTCCCAGGTAATCTAGTTTCCCTTTCTGGTCTCCCTTCTGTGCTTGCTTTGCAAGTTTGGGGCAAGGGACTGCTTCCCACCTGTGTCTGGCTCCAAGGTGTGGCCACCACTGGCTGCTGCAGCCCTGTGTGACTGCACTGTCCCCTCTCTGCCAGGGCAGTGGCAGAGACAGCAGGGCCATGGGCAGGGAAAGGCTCTCCCAGATATTTTGCAGCACTTTTCAGTGTTTTTGGAGCACTCTCATACTGCAGATATACCCTCTGCAGATGCCCACATGCCTCAGCATCTGCATAGCCATCACAACTGTTGGGTTCTTTTTTAAAATTTGCCAATGCAAAATACATTTATTCTCCTATTACCTCTTAGGACAATTCAGTTCTTAGAGCTGGTTTAAAGCATTGTTAAGCACATCTGTTAATTGGTGTTTTTATCTCAAACGCACTCCAGCTTGCTGTGAACTGAGCCTTATTTAAGAGCAGTGGATGGCCATGAGTTAGTCTGGAAAGGCTGGAATTGGACTATCCCTTGCTGAGCCTGCTCTGAGCCTGTGGCCAAAGTTTCCTGCCTGACTTGCTGCTTTCTTAGTGCCTTTGTGTTTCGGGAATGGGCAATGCTGAGGTGTGGATGTACAGCACTGGGAAAGTCACACATCCAGAAGAGACTTTGCTCAGGGGTGACCCAGCTCAGCACCACCACACTGGGTTCTAGCAGCAGGTGTCCTTATATTGGTGTTTTTTAAAAGGTGCCTAGATGCCCCTAAAATTTGTGTTTCAAACAGCCAGAGCAGCATGGGTGAAGGAAAAACCCTGTTATCCCTTCTACCAGAGGAAATGTTGCTCCAAGGTATTAAACTCAATCCCTAATTTCATATAGAGCCACAGGGATTTTTCTGTCAGTGTGGTGACTCTGATGCATCTTCAAAGTGATGGGCAAAGGAGATGGGAGTTGTCTTTTTTTCCTGTGTTCATCACCTGAATTCTAATCATCTAACCTGACCAGATGTTCTCCATTTCTCCCACGTCAAAGCCTGCCTGCTCCTTCCCTGAAACATCCATCACACCATGGGTCAACTCTCCCTTGATTTGTAGGAGATGGCTGCCCAGTCTGCCTCCCCTTTAATCATTCCTCTGACAACAGCTACAGAGATGAAAAGCTGGGGGGATCTAAGTAATTCATTTCTAAGTGTAAAAAGCCTAAAAAAGTGAGAGGGAGAGTGGAAGGGAGCGAGTCTGTCTGCTGAGCAAACAGACTGATTACGTCAAGGGACAGGAAGAGCAGCTCCCGGAAATCAATAGGGATGAGGCTTTGAAAAGGTTGGCTGACTGCACTGGATTAGCTATTGATTTTTGTCATTTTCACAGCCAGTGCCACGCTCTCCACCCGTTGAGGCCATTAAGCTCCGAGGCCTTAAACTTCTAATTCCCCACTAATAGCAACAAGACAATGCCAGGCATTGCAGGATCTAACAGGATGTCCAACAGCTGGAGAGGATGTCAGCACCTGGGGAGCAATCGTGGGAGCCCAGACACACAGAGGAGGAACAAAACACCCAGAAGGATCCAGATCATGCTCAGAGGTCAACTGCAGATCAGTGTCTATTGGCAAGCATTTCCAACTGGTGTCCAGTTACCACCAGCAGCATGGGACATGTCATTTTTGCAGGATTTCTCTGACCATGGATTTTGTTAAAATAACCGCAGAAAATAATTTTTTTTGTTTGTTTTCAGTCTCCCTTAGGCAGAGATGTGCCACACTACAGGTCCCAGCAGCTCAAGGGCTGCAGGTACATTCAAATACCATCACTCTGGAGTTCAGCACACCCAGCTGTAAAGAAACCCTGAGCTTATTTTAGTGCAGGACTGTAAAAAAGGGATGTTGGAAGGACATGAGTCCTGGCCATGCACCCTGAATGGAAACAAAACACAGGAAAGGATTAATGGCAATGCATTTCTGAGAAGGATGGGAAAGGTGGCTAAGGAGTGTCCAAAGAAATGGGTAGAAGACATCTGGCTTTGAGGGAGTGCTTCCAGGGCTGGGGAGCCAAGTCAGCTTCTTCCTACAGCACCTTTAATATAGAGTAGAGTAGATTTGCCGGCTCATGTCAATCCCAGCTCAATTCCAGAAAGTCTGTGAGTACCAGCTCTTATGTGAACATGCTCGTGGATGTGGCTTAATAAATTCCTTTTGTACAGCTGGTCTACATCTCACTGGAAATAGCTTATTTGCAAACTCTGGAGCCTGATAAAGAGTTCAATCCCACAAGGAAAGTCATTCACATCTCTCAGCTTTGCTCCCTTGGCTCTGGATGTGGTGGGCAGAGGAGTGCAGCTCACTGTGGGATCACCCATCCTCTTCTGCCACCCACTGCTCCAGCTTCTCCCCCTCTCCAGGGCTGCTGGGACTCTGTGCAGCTGGGACTGAGGGGCAGAGTATGCCCAGAAGGAGAGAAAAACCCCTGGAGATCTGCCATGTGTCCCTTGGTCCCTCACCCAGCCACACTCAGCAGCACCCCTCCTCCCCACATCCTTCCCCAGAGCCCACATGGTGAAGAGCACACCCCTCCAACAACCTTGCTGTCCTACAAGGCCCAGTCCCAAATGCCCAGACACACTCAGGTTTATTTATTTGAGAAACTGGGAGATGTGGATGGAGCTAGTGCTGCTGGCAGGGCTGAGTGCAGTGACAGGTGTGTCCCCAAACCTCCCACACACAGCTGTGGGAACAAACAGCGTCTGTGGGCTGGTGGGGCAGCACTTCCAGCAGCCTTTTCTGCCTGTGTTATAAATGTTTTGCTGAGTGAGAGCCCAACTTCTCTGAGAATCTTGGTCAAAATGTTGACAGTTTTATTTTGCTCGGCTTTTTTATTTATTTTACATGCCTTTGTGGTTCTTGGAAACCAAAGGATTATTGTCAATATACAAACCAAATGGACTCTGCCAGATTTCATCCCTTTGGAAGCAGGGAGATAATGCTGCTGCAGTGGTAATCACTGCTGCCCACCAAAAGAGGCAGCAAACAAAGGCTGGGGGATGTGCAAGGGAGCAGATAGAACCTCTCCATTCCCCAGCCCAGTGCTGTGCTCTCCCTGACGCTTTCCTTCGGCACCTGGCCAGCTGGCAAAAACAAGGCAAATTGAAATGTTCCCCCACATTTCCTTTTCAGAGTCTTCCCTCCTTTCTAAGTGTTGATACAAAGCTGCAGCCTGCACCTCCTGAAGTTTTCCACAAACAAAAAGAAGCAGAAGTGTTAAACAAAGCAATAGGGACAAATGAAAATATCTCACTTTTTTCACTCACTTCAGTGCACCTAGAGTACCTGCTCTGATGAACCTGTTCAGAGCCAATACTGGAATAAATGATAAAAAGCTCTTTAAGGTGAATGTCTTCAAGGCTACTGAAAGGAAAATAATGCTGTTTGTAATGTGCTTTTATTTTTTGTTTCTTACATTAACTAATATTTATTTTAATCACAAAGATAAACAGCTAACAAATGAGCATTGTACATAGGAGCTTAACTGAGGTGGCCCCTCTTATAAGCATTTTAACTTAAAAATAATATAATTCTTCTCCTTAGGAGTGGCTGAAGAAGAGATTATATGTAAAGCTTTGTTAAATCCAGAATGAACAGTAGTTGTAAATTTTTTTTAAAGAATTGCTTAGACCATTAAAAGTTTCATTCTACTCAAAATTATTTTGTCAAAATTGAAGTCAACAAATTCTTTAATTTCTCAGTTCTCATCAACATAATCCCCAGAGGCTAAAGTAAAATGGGCTTTTCCAGAGTCAGTATTACCAGTGTTTGTCTAGAAGGTGCCAGGTGTCTTTGACCCCATGGAGGGACTTGTGCTCACCTGGCTACTTGTCCCTGCCACCCTCAAAGTAAGAGGAAGGTGCAGCCTGGTATTTGTATCACAAGAGGCAGAACACTTCTATTTTTTGTTTTATCTCTTTCCAGACAGTTGGCTCAGTTTAATGGACTGTCTTTCAGCCTGTGCATAATTCTTCTCCAAATTAAATTCTCTTAGAAGCCCAACATAACACAGACCGTGTTGTCAGCTCATTACTTTTACATACTTTCTTGTTCTGTTTATGTGAGCAGAAGTTTAATTAACTATAATCTACTGTGTAGGCAAGAGGGGGAAAAACCCACTCTACTCCAAGGTATATATTTATACTCTATTCTATTTTTTAACATTTTTGGGGGGCAGGGGGAAGTTTACCTTTTTGTCTGTAAGCAGGGCTGGTTGCTTCATGTTCCTGTGCAAATGCTTGGGGAAGTCTAATGCATCCCTGCTCATCTGTCACCCTCATCAGCCACTTCCTCAGCAGTGGACAGGGCTTAAATCCAAAAGACAAAGTGACTCAGGGATGGCAGGGCAGGCACAGCCCCTGCTGACCCCAAACCCTGGCCAGGGGATAGAATGAGGATAGTGCCAGCTAATAGAATGAGGTTTATAGCAGTGCTGCTTGGATCTTTCAAACCACAGGTTAAAAACCTGTAAAAGTTTTCCTGGAGACAAGTTTATAAAACAGATACTTTCACCCAGAATATTTATAAAATTATCCATTTCATGCACAAATTAGGCTTGTACCTGAGAGCCTCGAGTGCCCAAACAATCCCACGCACATTGGCAGAAGGGAATTCAGCAGAAGGTGTTAATTTTTGCACAAATGTGAGGATTTGGTGTCAGATTAAAGTGGGATTGGATATGGGCTGACACTTGTTACTTGAGCTAAATTTAGATCTCACCAGGCAGATTCCAATTCCCTCAGAAATTCACAGTTTCTATTCAGAAGATATCAGGAAGCTAAATTAGAGTTGCTTATTATTAGCTTCAAAGATCAAATTAAGTAATTACACTAAATTTAGAGAATTTGTTCCTATACATCTTTTACCATTGTGCAGAGCTATCCCTATTTAATAAGCAAACAAGGACTGGGATTTTAAAGGTTCAGTTGGCTATTCCACTGTGTCAGAGGTTCAAAGGAAAACTATTCCTCATCCTAGCTGTGCCAAACAAACACCAAAGTCATGGTCCTGCTGGCAGAGAGATCCTTTTGCATCCACACCAGCTCCAGCAAGGCTGGTGCTCTCCGGGGATAGCTGAAGAAACCCTTCTGCATGAGTTTTGACTGAAGCCATCTGATTTATATATAAAGCTGTGCCATGTGTTTGATCATGTTTATTGTATTGGTTAAATGACAATCAGATTATCCAACTAAGATCACAGTAATTTTAAAAATAATTTATCTCCATTGCTAGGGTCAAAGCATTGGAGACATTACTCAAAAATAATCTTAATGTTCAGTCTCAGCCCATCTCACAAATAAATAACAGTTAGTAAAAATAAACTGGTGGTTTCTGAGTCCAGGGGAAATAATTTTGCTCACACATCCTTTACACTGAGCAAAACTCTTGCCTGATTAAACCCCTTGGGTGCCTAATTTCTTTCTCCTCATCTCTCCATAATTGCCAGAGCACTTCAGTTTATCAATACTGATGTGTGTGCACAAAGCTGGCTCCGAGAGCAAACAGAAGGCACAAACCAGCACTGTCCCCACAGCCACAGAGGTGGTTTGACCCAAAATGTATTTCATTCTGGTTTTCCAAACAGGTGAAACTGGTTAGATGTGACCTGGTAGGATGTGATTCCCCAGCACCTTTTGGGTGGTAAGGGGGTCTGCTGCACTGTCTTGGTTTGAAAGACAGGTGTCTGCCAAGAAAGGCAGGAGCCTCTTTTTAAAATGGAGAATGTAAACCCCCTCCCTCCAAATTATCATAATTTTGAAATTAAGGGGCTCTCAGGCAAAGATATGGGAATAGGAATAACAGTTCTTTACTAGGAAAATTAAAATAGAAATACAGTATTACAAAGAACAAACCCAAAACACTGCCAGAGTCAGAATACAACCTGCCAGCCGTCAGTCAGTCAGGGTGTTGGTGCAGTCCCATTAAATGGTGGCTGCATCCTCCTGCAGTGACAGATGTGGTTCTGTTGGAGCAGTGCTCCTGTAGAAGGTGCCGTTTTCCTCCAAAGGTCCAGTGATGATGCAGAAGGGTCTGGTTTTCCTCTGGAATCCAGTGGGAAAAGGCTGCTTTGGTGTTGCAAATCTCAGTTTTTATCTAGGTAGGAAAGGCTTGGCTCCTCCCCCTGGCTGGAGCATCTCCCAATGGGATGATGGAATTTTATCAGTCATCCAGTAGGATTCAATGGCCCATTAACAGGAGATATCTCCTGGAGGGAGGATGGGTTGTGGAAAAGATAAAGAACACTGCCACACCTGGTTTAACAGATGGTGATAGAATACAGACTTTTGGTCACACCTGTATTGCAACCCAAGACATGCACACAGCCATCATGTTGAAGATCATTTCCCAGGAAGTCCAAGAGTTACCGGTTACAAGAATCATGGCCAAGGAAGAATGTGTGCAAAAAATTTTTGGACAAGGTCTGGTCTCTTGGAGTTCTTTGGCTTGAAATTTCTTTGGCTCCAGCCACTGATGTGGGGAGCTGCAGGCATTGCTTTGCACTTTCACCATGAGCAATTTTCAACAACTATCCTTTCCTCCCACCCACAAACTGCTCACAAAGTTCCACCTTTTTCCTGTCTGCTCAGCTTTGTGCAGACTCTTTCCTTTGCATGTGGGCAGAATGTGAGTCCCAAGCATCACGTGTGAGTCCTAAACACTTAGAATTTAAAAATCTGGGGTCTGTCACACATGGTGGATGGAGTTGCCTGTTCCCTGCCGTGGAAGGGTGACCCTTGAAGTGGACAATGCCACTGCACATGCTCTCCCAGGAGATGGACCCTTGGCTTTCCTTTCACACTTTCCAGTTTGAAATGTTCACCCTCCAATGGCTGCAGGACTGAATGTGTTGGTTCTCATATTTACAGAGCACTGCTGCCCGCTCCAGTGAGCAGAACTCTCTTTCATGCCAATGAGCACCAGTGAGCTTGGAGCCAATCCTTTTTAATATCAGAGACTATTCATGCAGCTATTCCCTGGCATTCCTTTTGCTCTAATTACAGCTGTGCTTTTCCCCGCTTTTTCTTCATTAATGAACCAAGACACTCAAGACTTAATTCACAAAGGTATTTAGGCATCTGACTGCTGCTGAAATCCCTGGAGAATCTGAGCATTAAGCATAGCCCAACTGCCCACTCGCTCAGGAAACAACACTGGGGACTTGCAAGGTGTTTGCTCCTGATTTACACTGAGTTTGGGTGAGTGAAGGAACAGAGTCTCTGTGTTTTGAGAGAGAGGAAGGATCACTCAGTGTCTCAAATCCTAACAGGGAGGTTGGTGATACAAGTTCTGTTTCCCAGCTCTGCATCTGACATTGTGAATGACCTTGAATAAATTACATTGCTCCATTTCTGTTTGTTCCCACCCAGCATGTCTCTGCCTCACAGGTTTGGTAGGCTCTGCTTTCATGTTCATAGATAGTCTAGTCTGGGCTTTCCCAAGGGCTCTGGATGTTTATGTCCCTTTTGTGACTCTCACTTCCTCGGTCACTTTGAAAATGCCAATATTGGAGATTACTGCAAGGAAACAGCATTAGGATCCAGAGAAAGAAGGAAGAATCTGTCGCTCAACTCAGTGTTCCCATCTTTAAAAACAGTAAAGAGGACAGCACAAAAAACCCACAGGAAATGTTATTTGCCTTATGCTTCTACTGGAGGATCTGGAGTTTCCCTTCAAGGCTGCTCATTTGCCCACAGCTGTTCTTGCCAGGGCTGGGGTCCCAGTGCTGAGTGACAACTCTGAGCACAGGATGCATCAGCAGCTATGGGCAGAGCCTTTTGGCTGCTTGCTGCTGTGTCTCTTGCTTGTCTCAGACAGCTTTTCAAGGGCAGTATTTGCCAGTAATCAAGGATTTTGCCATTAAAAGGCTGTACTTCAGCTGCCAGTGCTGAGAAGTTGATCCTTCTCTGTACAGCACTACTGTCCCACCATAGAGAGAAGAACTTCAGATACACTCTGGTTTATGGACCTATTTATTGCTCCTGTCATGCCCTCAGCTGTGCTGTTAGGTTGTATTACACTACACATTCATTGAGCCATAGGGGGTTTTTCTAGATTTTGCTTCCCTCCTTTCATGATTCTGCCTTACAGTCGTCAGAAATGGTCAATCTGGCCCCATTTTGCTGGACAACAGAGCTGCAAAATACAGAGGAAGCATTGCTAAACCCCAACTCAGGCAGTGACTCTGTGAGCCCAGGAGTCCATCAAAGAATTCTTCAGGAAGCAAATTTCAATAATTACCTCTGAAGTGCATCTTCTATTTTCTTCAGCTAAGATTTCCTTCCTTATCTTTTTAAGGTCATAATGTACTTATTCTCCAGCCTCAGAAACACTTAATTGTATGATAATTGACACAGAAAGATGGTTGCCTAGAAGTCACAGAGGACCAAGGTGCAAGATCAGGGAGCAGTCAAACCCAAATTCTTACAAAATCCTCATGTAAATGTCCTCATCCTGTCCCAGCCCAGCTGAGGAGGAGGTGCTGGCCCTGTGGTGCTCAGCTCCCCTCAGCTCTGGGCTCGGGTTGGCAGGAGCAGAGGGCTGTCACACACCTGCAGGAGGTGCTCACAGCCTTGCAAGAACAAGCCATAAATTCCAACCCAATGAGGTTTCTGAGCAGTCACACAAGACAGGGAATGAATTACTGAGCCCATTCATGCTTAGTGAGTTATTAAGTGTAAGGGCAAAGACTGCAAGTGCTCTCTACACAGCAATGTCTGAGCTAATAAAGCATCACTCAGCCTCTGCAGAACCTGACTGCAGAGCTCAATTGTTATTATGAAATGTATTTTTTTAATAGCCATATTTGTTTGTTAAGGGAGGATGCTCAGAGGTTCTGTGCAGTGCCTTGTCTCTCCTGGCAGCCATCAGGCAGCCCTGCTCCCCTCACCTCTGCCTGCTGTCACACACAGGGATGGGGACTCTGAACACACCGTGCTGGGGACGCTGTTTAGGGGTTTGTTGCCTCCTTCACAGACAGGATCAGGAAGGCTCTCTCCAAGCAGGGGAATAAAAATACAAAGAGGAGGCTGCAAGCAAGGCTGATGGCAAGGAAACAACTCCAGGTAACTGTCTGAAAACAAGCTCAGTTAGACCTCATCTTTCCTCTGCCTTCCTCTCCCTTCTCCCCCGTGTTTTTTGCAATTCAGGGGCACCATTCCAAAAAGACCCACAGATCCCTATAGCTACTATAGCTATCCAGTCAAGCACGTAACTCACTCTCTGAAAATGCTGGTGAAGACTTACAAATAAATCTAGTACTCTGTCTGAAAGCATAGCAGTGGAAGGCCTGAGATCCAAAACCACCCCATCTTTCAGTATCCCTCCTCCTGGGGTTGCAGTTCTCTTGTGAATAGCTGCACAAGCTCAGCCATGGAAAATTATTGCTTCTTTAAAATATTCTAAATGAGCAGCAAACCCAAATACAGCTCATCCAAATACCCTGAAAACTTGCAGAGAATGCACAAAATATGATAGCTTAAATCTTGGGGGTTTTTTGACACATTGCCCCCTCTTGCTGTCCCTTATGAAGCTCATCTCACATCCTGAGCAGTTTCCACCCTGCCTTCCCTACCTGCCTTCCTTCCTAAAACTCAGGATTTATGATCTGTACCAGTTTAGAATTGCAGGGACATGTCATCAGAAGCATTAAGCAATGGAAAGGCTGGACTGTTTGTCCTCCATGCAAGGACTCTTCTTGCCCAGTGTTTCTGGTCAGGTCACCTATGATCTCCATGGGAGCTCCAGTTGCATAAATCTGGTTTTCAGAGCTAAAATTATCTCTCCATCTTTCTTCTCTCCCTTCAGGCACCAGAAGGCCACAGTTAGGTCATCCCAAAACTTCTCCAGGCTGAACAATCCCAATTCTCTCAGCATTTCCTCAAAACCATTTGCATGGACCTCAACACATCTTAAATGGAGCATCAGAAGTGAATGGGCAACACCTTCATATGTTTTCCAAATTAATTATTATTTGTTGTTTAGTTTTGCAAACATGATGGCCTTTTGATGCTTTTGATGAACAGTTACATTTATCTACATATTTCTGTCACATCCTATTCCTGGCCAAGACAAATCCTTTTGCCTGATGCATTTATAACACAGTAGAGTCCCTTTCTAGAATAATTCCTATTATAGAATAATAATATAATTAGAATAATAATAATTCTCTATACTTAGAATAATTCCAATTCTAACTATTATTTGTTATTTCAAAATAAGGATTTTTAACTATATTTTGACCCTGCAGCTTGTAGGACTGTAATGCCCTGGCAAGATTTTCAGTATCATTTTTCCCAGTGAGTTTAACACAGCCCCATTCATTGCTGTTAGAGGAGCTTTGAAGTTTTCATGATTATGCAAACATTCAATGTTTGCAGTGAGAGTAAATTCAGTATTATTCCTCCCAGACTGACAGCAGGTACGTCATCCAGTAACCTTGTTTTATGGCCTATATTAACTATTTCAGAAAAAATATAGATATATTTTACAGTTGTGGGGTTCCTCTAGGGTGACATTTCCTAACACAGCTGAGCACTGCTTTCATTGGGGGTTAGTGTCTTAAACACCTTTAGGGGTTTGGAGTCAAAATCTCAGATGTGAGGACATACACAATGGAGCCATGAATTTTGATAGGGGTAGCAGTGAAATGCCTGTAGTGAATAAGGAAAAACAGAAGAGAATCTCCTCAGGCAGAGCATAAATCTTGCTACACCCTATGAGATGCTGTGTATTCATCATTTTTATGATTACCCCAAAATAAGGAAATAAATAAATGATGGCAGTATCACAGGAACACGGGGTCATAGGAAGGTTAAGTTGGGAAGGGATCACAGAATTGTCCAGCTCAGCCCCTTACTCAAAACAAGGTCAACTGTAAGGCCAGGGCAGGAATTCCAGGGCTTGACCTGTTCTTGAAAATTCCGAGGGACTGGGACTGCTCAACCTCTCTTGTTCTGATGTTTGACTGCCCCCATGCAGGCATTTTTTTTCCTCATATCCAGTGTGAGCAACTATTGGAATTTACACCCCTTGTGTCTCTTGGCCTCCTTCTCTTTGGCTGCTGTGACCTAAACCCCCTGAAACTTCATCCTCTCCCAGTTAAACCAGCCCTGGGCACTGGGACCCCTTTATGTGCACATGGACCCCACAAGTGTTATCCTGGGAAGAAGGGAAATGCATCCTGATGTCCTCAAAACCTTACCAGAAGCAGAATGAAAAGCTGTTGCTCTGGTCTCACATTAATCGAAGCAATTAAAAAATTAAATTTCGCAATAAGTAACCACAGACAAAATATGGTAATTAATGTCAATTACCTTGGTTGCCATAGAAACATGACTGAAACAAGTGGAAGTTACAGATAAGTTCAAGGTGAACCACAAATGTAAGTGACTGACGTGTTTTTTCTCTCTAACTGATTAGGACTTTAACTCTTCTGGCTGACAACCAGTTATTGATAGAACTTAATCCATTTAATAATCCCATAATCACTTTAATCCAGTTGGCTCAAAGTATTTTGCAATTGGTTTCTCTAACTGATTAACAAGTGTCTTTTAGGCATTAAATAAAAGCTATCTGTGCCCTGCACAGCAATGCTTAGGGCTGGTTCCTGCAGGGCAAGATGGAATGTGCAGCAAAACCTCTGCAATTAATAAATGTATAACCCCAGGGAAAAAGGGCTTTGAGGAGTCTTTGGTTTCACTAACAGGCACCAGCACCTCTTAAGGTTTCACAGAGTATAACTGGGAGGAATTTGTCAAAGGACACCCCCTCCTCCAATTACCCTCAGGTGCCAAGGTGCAGTGAGGCATCAGTGTGAGGGGAGAGGGAACTCAGATGACTCGAGGTGCCCTGGAAGTCAAGGGCAGGCAAGACATGGACTTTGCTCCTGATGTGCCCCTGTTTCACTGAGTGATGCTGAAATGGTTGCCTGATACTTTTGTGGTAAACGTTTAAGAACTGTTTTGGTTTGGAACTAACGACAGCTATCTGCAAGATTTGTTGTAAACTATAAATTCCTCCCTGCCTCCTCTCCTCTCCTCTCCTCTCCTCTCCTCTCCTCTCGTTTCTGGAAACTCCATTTCAAACGCAGCTTATGGCTCAGATGAAAAACAAAAGTGTTTTTTAATCATTCTAATTTTGGAGGGCATTTCACACACTGAAAGAAGGGGCAACACATAATGAGACATCTCAGGTTTATTAAGGCATCATTTCCCAGTGGAAAAGTTTAGATGAAATTATGCTGACCAGGTCTGCAGTCACATACTTTGTCAAATGCTTTGAAATCTATTAGTGATAAAGGGCATTTTATACAAGATCAGTATTAATTATTATGATGATTATTTGGTTGCTGAGCTCCTGGACATTTTTGTGGTGCTCTTAACTCAGGATTATTGTGTGGTGATTTATGAGCCTCAGGATCTGTTATAAATACTGTCTAGCCAGGGATTCCTGTACATCTGTACAACGCTCAGAAGCTCAGATGTAGCACTACCAAGAGTTTGATTAATCACCCTTTGGCAGTTTGTGAGGCTGAACTTGTTAAAGTTTTAAAGAGAGGGATTTCAGAGAGATGTTTTTGATTTGGGCTATCTCATCATGTGAACTTGCTGGAGACAGCTGGCATGAGGGGCAGCACAAAGAGATCCCTGGGCAGTTTGGGTTTGCCAGCTGAGGTCTCCTGAGCCATCACCTGGAGTACCTGGGAAGAGCACTTAGCTTGGGGGGTATTTCCTCACTTATTTGAGGTGTTTTCACACACCACAGAAATATCTGAGCCATCCCATGCCGAGGGGAGCTTTTGCCTGCTGACACCTCTCTCCGTTGTCAGCCACGAGGAAATTAAACACTGGCAGAGTCTGCAGAGCCCACAGGAGCAGATTCAGGGACTGGTTCTGCTTATTGGACTCAACTCCACGAGTTACACAGGCTCTCTCAGGCCAGAACAAATAGAAAATAAAGAAGACAACACAGATCGATGGCTGACTCGTGTTTACAGCTGTAGGGAGTTTTCAGATTTCATTAAATTTCCAGCTGAAGTTTGGGCTCAGCTGAATTTAAGATGTGGGTGATTCACAGCAGGGTTTCATCTCTGGATGGAAATTGGTCTCTGGAAATTGGACCCTGGCCCCCAGTGATCCTGAGCTCACTCTTCAGGGGAGGTGGAGCTCATCTTCAGTTTTGAAAGATCTTCATTAAACTGTGGAATTTGGCATGGGCTGCTCTGGAGGCAGGACAAGGCAGGTCCACTCTAAAAAAAAAAAAAAACAACAAAGAATTGTTGAGATAAAATTTATTTCATGCCAAAATGAAGTAGAATACAGTTTGAAATTCTAAGTAATTTTTTTGGCAGGGATGGGGAGAGAAAGAGTTAATGAAATAGCCTTCTTTTTTCTTTTTTTTTTTTCCTGTGAAAAGCCAGAAAATAAACCCTGAATTGCAAAGGTTTCGGATCAGCTGAGACCCCTTCAAGTTAAAAATTGTGGTGTGTTTTTTTTTCTCCATTACTGAAGCCTTTTTTAAACTTTGAAAAATCTGTGCCAGATTTATTTTTAGGACTCCAAGAGAAAAAATAAGCATTTTTAAAGACATAATTTTAAAAATATATTTCTATTTCTACATCAAAAATGTTTGCCAAACTAGAAGAAACAAAAAAGCATCACATTAATACCTTCCTCCTGGAACTCTATTTTTCTACCATTTCGACTTTGATAGATTAACCCAATTACTGCAAAAAGCCTTTGCATATAATGAAGATTCAGTCCAATTTAACTTCGTTGCTCCTTTGCACCCATTGCTTTCCATGGCAGATCACAACACAAGACTTACAAGTTTATTTTCCAATGTAAGTCATGACTGAGTGTGGCTAAATCCCTTTCCCCACTGATGGAGAGATCTTCCACCTCTCACTTCCCAGAGTTAAGACTTATCTATAGTTTGTATTAATTCCCTCAAATGAAAAGGAATGGATTTTCCTTTGTTCTGCTTGTAATGAACATTTTCTGTTTCTCCTTTGGGGGAATTATGGAGCTGAGTTAATGGGGCTTTTAGGCCATAAAGCAGAGTACATTTTGGAAGTGGGTTACTTGCACCTTGGTTAGTGCCACATATTATTTTATAGATGTAATAAAGGGAGAAAAAACTCCAAGCCAATGCTCAGAGAACCTTCAGGCTAGTGTTGAGACTTGTTTAAGGTGCTGTTTTACTGAAGATATTTGCAAAATAATGAAAAATAAAAAGAAATACCATTATATACTACATAGTACAGGCATGGAATGGAAAGGGCTTTTTTTTAGTGGGGTTTATATGAAAAGTGGAAGGAAAGTTTGGCCAGAAAAAGGAAGGTTGAATAGCTGAGTGTGGAGATAGGAGCAGCTAAGAAGGAAATGAACTGAAAAGCCACCTAAGCATCATTTATGGAAGTGAATCAGGGGCAACAGTCTGATCTCAGTAAGAAACAAAGGGTATCACCTCTGGAGTGTGTTTGGAAAAACATGCAGCCACTCTAACACCCCATGAACCTCAGTCCTGACCCAGAGATGGGTAAAGCAGGCTCACTGACTGCTCTCCTGCTCCTAGAAACAAGTCTTTACGTGTGACTTTCTCTTGGTCTGGGTAAGCACCTGATAATTCCAGCTGGGTATGATAATTCCAATCATTCTGGAGAATGCAGAAGTAGGCTTGATATTATAAGTGAGTTCTAGGACTTCCAGATATTTGGTTACCTTAGGAAAGGGAGGTGAAGAAGCACAAAAATGAAAAAACAAGTCCTTGTTTGAGCTTCCAGTGAAGTTTGCTCTCAGCCCAATTAATTTTGGGTCAATGTTCTGGTCAGTTCTTGCCCAATCTTTTCCATTTTTTACTATTCCTGATGACAGCCTGGGATAGAAAGCGTGGAATCTGTGTGCCTGGGGTCCTACACAGCTGCTGTGTCACCCCTGTATGCCCAGGTGACACCAGCTTGTGCTGCTTTCTGCCATGGGACCGGTGCTCTGAGCAACCTGGGACAGCTGAGGATGTCCCTGCTCACTGCAGGGACAGATGGCCTCTACAGGTCCCTTCTGACCCAAATTATTCTGTTATTCTATGGAACACACCCTTCACTGCTTTACCAGTTCTGATATGTCATTGTCCATCTGGCTGATTTTCCCCTCTGCACTGACAGTTGTTTTTATACAAAGATTATAAAGTGAGTTTTCCTAGCAAGACAAATCCTATTGTTCTGTAGTTGGGTCACTTTTGTTTGATCCTTGTTAATTCCTCTCCCCAGCAGCAGTGACATCCTATCAAAGAAAGCTTGGAAGCATCTCTCACAAACATGACTTCCCAGGGAGTTTGTATTTATTCTGCTTGCTGGCACTTACTGATGCCCAGAAACAACTTTTGCATGAGGCAAGCACAAGGCAGGAACTCTTTGCCCATGCAATTACTGTGATTGTCTGCCCAAATCAAGTGGGTTTGTATGCAAATGGCCAGCGAGCAGCGGCTGGCTGCAGTGGCTTGAATTTTAATTTGCAGCGAAGAGTCGCATATGCAAACACAAATAAAAATGTGTTTGTGCATTAATATCTGACCAATCACCAAACTCCCTCTTCAACAGTTTTTTTGGCCCGTGTCAGTGAAAAACTCTTGGCTGGGCCACATGTAACCCCTGCAAGTGAATGGGGGCTCTTGTGAAAGCAGTGATTATTGTTAGCACTATAATGCTTCCAGATATGCTAGGAAGCTGATTCCCAATAATTAGCAATTAGCAGTAACTATTTTATGGAGCAGAAAAGAGTTGATTACAGTTGTTTTATCAGCTGGTATAATAATAGAAAATCTTGTTTCAGAGAGGGGAGAAAAAGGAATGATTTCAGAAAGTTTGGTCTTGCTTGCCAGCCGTCCATCACCAAAACAACAGCTTCAGGGAGCAGGAATTATTGATTTTGAGGGGATTAACTCTCAGCTACAGATAGTGCAGTTTCAGGGCATCATTTGTAAGCTGAGCTATAGCCACACACCAGCTGGCACTGGGGGCCTGGTCCAAAACTCCCTCAAACAATTTGGGCAGCAATTTCAGGGCCACCTTTGGGTTAATAAGTCCCCATCTTGAGAGGAGTCTCAGATCTCAGAGCATCTGGCACCAGGGAGAAGCCCATTTACAGACAATTTCTTCCAAGATGGAAGAAAAGTGATTTCTGAAATGAGGAACAGGTTTCTTCCATGGAAGTGAGCTGTGAGGTTTGTAGCTGGCACACATCGATCCCTGCACAGCCCCCAGTGCTGTCTGAGCTAGCTCACAAAGTGCAGACAGGTAAACAGTGTCTGCAGACACCAGACTCTCCCTTCTAATGCTCACCCAGTTAATTAATTTTTGCTCAATTTGATGTGACATTCAGATCTGTGATATGTTTATCCTCCTAATGGGCACTTCTCCATACTCCTGGCTTCCTCTGAAAGGTTTAACAAATGGCAGGGACTTTTTGGGGTGGGTAATGAGCCTTTAATTTTGTACTTATTTATTCATTAAGCTTCAGTAGTATCTGGAAAACAACAAATTGAAAGACTCTCTGTCTATTTAGTCTCTGTTCTTTAAAAATATACAAAATGAACCACTTGCAGCCACAGGTCTATTATTGCCCTGGAGAAAGTTAGAGCTAAGATATCTCAAGGATTGCATTTGTTACATTGCAAGCAAGACATCTATCATTGTAATGAGCCATAGTGCCATGAAAACCTCCCTGGCCTGCTCAGCCCCTGGGCTTTTTCTGCAGGGACCTCAAACTATTATGCCAAGCAGCAGTGGCTCTAAATGTCCTTGTGCAGAACCTGAAATGAAACAAATTCCCCATTTCCAAATGGTCCCTGCCTGTTTCTGTTACCAGGGTCTCATCGTACATGAGGAGGTTGGAGAAGGGGCTCTGTTCCCCTTTGGATCCTGTGGATCATCCCATAATATCAGTGCAGAAATGAATGTGGTTATTGGTAGCAGGGGAACTGTGAGATGGAAGAGACAGAATTATTTAGCAGGGAAGGCTGTGACAGAAAAAAGGAAGATGGCAAATGAGAGAGGTTTGAGAAAATGAAAGACATGGGGGAGAAAAGAGAGGAAGGACTGGGTAGAAAGAAATAATGAAATAGAGGCCAGAGCAAACCCTCCAAAGCACTTTGCTTTGGTGACCATCGAGACAGGACATTAGACAGGATAAGCCACTGTACAAATCTAGTTGGACAAGTCCTAAGAACTGCAGGCAGGCAGAAAAACTATCCTACAACTATAATTTTAGATCTGGTGATGTTAGCAAAAGCTGGCAGACAGCTGGCTACCAGGCAGAGTCATTCAGCAAGAAAGCTGACTGGGAAATTATATTTTTTCCCCACAGATAATTTGTCACAAATAATACTGAACTGTTCCATTTCCTTGGAAAAACTTATCCTGTCCTACATATGGAGAGGACTTAAAGGAGCTCTATTAAATTTTATCAAACTGTTCTGCCCTACAACACGGATATTGCTTCCACTACCCAGGAGCCTTCTGCTCCTCGCTTGGCTGGGTTAGGAGCAAAGGGGCTTGGAGCAGGGACACCAGGGGTGACAGGCTGAACAAAGCCACCAACAGCAGCTCCTACCTCACCCTCCTACTCCTGAAAGGTGAGTATTGCTGTGCTTTAACATTATCCAGCACTGCTTGTGAGGATGTCTCACATATTGTTCACGACACCAGAATGGTGAGGTGCCCTTCCAGGGGGAACCCCACAGCAGGGACAGGAACAAGATCACTCTGAAAGTCCCTTCCAAGCCAAACCACTCCACAATTCCATGATTCTTTGAAATTCAAAGATGAGCTGGGTCCCTTGGAGACACCTGTAGGTCAAAAACAAGCCATTCAAGCTTTACTGTCTGATATTCTGCACCTGGCAAAGGCAAACCAGAGACCCCACCCACCCCCAGCCTCCTTTCATTTACGCATTTCAAAGCAGCTTTACTTTCCCACTTTTACTAGTCCTTCCCCCACCGTCCTCAGTAGAGTGGGTTCCTCCCTAATTCTTTCAGTTCTGTTGTTTTTAATGCTCTGTAAGTGTGTGTGCATGCAGGTGTGACCCAAAGGGTGCTGTGCCCACTCTGCTGTGCACAACAGCTCTTGGGGAGCTCTCAGCTAATCAGTGTTATACACTTCGAGGCTTAACCCTCTCATTTTACCTGCTGGGAGGCTCAGGCATGGCTGGCAGTAATTGGAAGGAACACAGTGTTGTGATTGCTAATTGTTCTGGGGATTGTTGTGCTTTACCTTTGGAAATGCATCCGCGGGTAGGTTTTGTTCCTGATTTTGGAGTTGTTGGATTTGGCTCACAGGGTCCGTGACCATCTGGGGTTTCACTCCCTGTGCAACATTTCCAAAGCAGAGCTGGATTTGTTGGCTATTTTTGCTATTTTTGTCTGCCAGACAGCCTCTGTAGCCTTTTTACTTTGGAGTACTTATGATCCACTATATGCTTGGAGATTGCCAATGTGCCTCTTGAGATTTGGAAAAGACCGAAAAATAATATCTAAAATTCTGTGGGAGAAGCTGGACGTTCTCTCTCTGAGATTTCAGAACCCAACAGTAAACAGTGAGTGTGTGTCCCTGGGCTTTTCTAGCACCTGTAGTCATCACAGCCCCAGGAACATCAGCTAAAGGCTTTTCCAGGTGCTGGTGGACCATGGTGATCCATGACTCTGGATGGTGTTTAGTGCTGTCCTTACCACCTTTGTAGCACCTTCCCTGTGTTCCTCACTGCTCTCCTGCTCTTTGAATCCAGCTGGGGACAGCACTGCCTGATACCATTTGTTCATCAACAAGAGATCCCTTTTTAGTTCAAAAGCCTGACTGTTTACAACAGCGTTTCACAATTCCCCTCATAATTTGCCTAGAAATTAGGCTGTGCATGCATAGCAGGAAGCCAAAAGCATCTGCCCTGCTGTTAAACAAGAGCCCACCCCCACAGCAGATAAGAGCTCCAACAGGAAATAAATCCAGAAGATTTAGCCGGAAGGCTGCACAGGGAGAGGGCTCAAGGCAAGGTCTCCTGGAAAGGAGAGGGTCTGAGAGTCCTTCTGGCCAAGCAGGTGAACACCTCACTTGCACCCTGAGTTTGTTTTGCTTTCCCAGCCTTTTGGCAGGATGGGAAAAGGTGACCTGTCACAGGGAAAGGTGACCTGTCTGCAGCCTCACTGTGAGCCATGCCAGTAACAGGTAACACCCCAGGTAACAGGTATCTGGCCAGGTCATTGGTGTCTGAGCAGTTCCCTGGCTCCTTCCTGCAGCCTGGCTCTCTGTAAAGGTTCTGTCAGGCTGGCAGCAGTGAGCAGACCAGGTAAGGACACCTGGAAGTTTCCTGCTGGCTCTTGCTCACATAAGAAAACAAGCAGGAGTTTTCTTGCCCCACATTATCCCCAGATCTTGCACCACCAGTAACACCACTGGAAACCTCCTTCAAACACTGTGTTGAGCTCTTTGATGTCTTTGTCCCTGCTGCCTTCGTGCTGCTTTTCCCCACACGTGGAGAGCTCCTTCAGTCCTTGTCCAGGCACTCAGGTTCCCCCATCACTTCCAGGGACATCTCTTGGGCCTCATGGTTTGACTTCTAATCAAGCACAGCACGTGTCTGTGTGTTGCTGGCAGCTCCTCCAGCCTTGGTAGCCTCTTTCTGTGCAGATACTCAATTCCTCTGGGATCCTTTGGGTGGAAAATCCTGCTCCAGCCTCCATGCTCAACCCACAAAACACAGGACACAACCTTCCAGTGCAGCAGATCCCTTCTCCTGGGAGCACCACAGCTCCACATGAGGTGCCTTGGGAAGCTCAGGGAAAGCATATCTGTGGTCACTCAGTGTGGCACAAAATAATAGAGAGGGGAGAAAAGATGCAGTCTGAATATTATGCCTGATTTTTCCATTATTACTGTATCACTGTGTCAAAATTGAAAGCAGTGTAAGATTTCTCAAGAGGAGCCATCCATAATGCATTGCCAAGCTGTGTGTAGGTGTTTTATGAAATGTATTTTATTCAAACCTGTATATACAACACTAACATTATTGAAAGAAATTGAAGGCCCAGTCTTCTCTCCTTAAAATATTCATTATTCATGTTATAGTCCTTTAACAAAAACTAAAGTCAAATACATATTCAATTTCTTTTTTGCCATTCAGATTTACATGCTATTCATCTCTAATATCCAATGGAGATGAAATGTCTTCTTATTATTCCTATATTAGCTTCTGACAGTTCAATTTCTCTGAGTGCTGTGCTTGAGACAACGTTTAACAAATAGCCATATAGGTAATTGCTCTGGTCCAAATTTCTTGCCAAATCTTTGAGATCTGATGTAGATCAGAGGCAGTGGAATGTTGTCACATTCTGATTCAGCCCTGGCAGCTGCCTCTGTGAGGCCTTTCCTTCTGATAAATATTATTAGAGTAACTCTCAACACGTGCAGTTTTCATTTCCTCCAAATCAGACCTTGCAGATGTACTGTGCCAGAAATGGTCTGCAACCTTGTTTCTGTCTTCCTTTTGCACTCACAGAAATTATGAGGGTGTCCAGTGGGAATAAATGGCTGTTTCTTTTCAGGTGACTTCCTGGAAGGGAGATCATCTCAGCAGTCCCTATAACTTACCAGCACTCTGAACACCTAAGGAATGCTGTTCAAAATACCTTGTAAAATGACTTCATCCCCCAACAGTTCAAGGCTATCCTTCACAGTGTGCTTTTACTGATGAGATTTAAGGGACTTATTTGACAAATTCCCTCCTGGAAACCTGTTTCTTGCTTTACTTTCTTTTTGCCTCTCAAGCATATTTCAGCCCAAACTTCTTCAGGAGATATTTCTGTTAAGAGCAGCAGTTTGAGATGCTTGGTAAAACTGAGAGTCTCTCAGACAGCCAAAGCTGCTCTTCCCCAGGTTACAATCTGAGAAAATCAAGAAATTCAATGAGAGAAAGGAAATTTCACAGCTTTAGAACAGAGAAACTGAGGCAGGAAGAGATTAAGGGTCATGGTTCTCAAATTGTATTTAGAATTCTAAGCTGCCTAATTATTTCTTTTAGTGGCATCGAAATTATTTCTTCTTTAATGGTGACTAAATTTTTTTCAGGATCTAGGACTCTAATGGGCCATTTTTCTTGGGAGGCTTCTAGGAGAGGTGCAGTGCCACAGCTAGTCCTCAATTTTAATCACAGGCTCATTAGCCCTGCTGCAGAGTGCCATAATTTTGCTTTGTCCCCTTCAGTGGGATTTTGTGTTCCAGAAGATTTTGCCTGTGATGAGTTACTATTGATTTTTCTGGGGTACGATTAATCTTACAAGCACTTTTAAAATAAATTTTAAAAAGTCCTCTGGATTATAAACACGTGTCTGTGCCTTTGTACCACTGAAATCCAAGGGGAAAATGCTCTGCCTCCTCCCCAGCCCCTCTCCCTCCTCTTTCCCTTTGCTAGGTGTAGCTACAGCTATCAAATAAACACAAAAAACCCTCTGGAAGCACGGGCTTAATAACAGGATCTCCAAAGGGGCAGGAAGGCAAAGAGAGACAAAAAGACAAAAAAAAAATAGAAAGATGAGAGGAGACACACTGCTGGCCCAGCCCTGGCTGCTGTACAGGAGTGGGGAAATGCTGACAGTGCCTTCAGGGCTAATGGCACCTGATGGGCAGCTGGAGAAGATGAAGGAAAAGCACTTTTCCCCTGGAAACAGTACTTAGGTGTATAGCACTTACCCCAGTGTCTGGAAAAAGCAGCTAATGCATGTCCCAGAGCATCAGTGAGGAAGACTCTGCTTTCAGTGGGGCCCCCAGTGCCCTTGTCTATGCTAAACTTTATTTGGCCAAAAGCCCAAAGCCAGGATCCTGCTCTTCCTCCCTATTTCAGTCTAAAAGTGAGTAGCAGAAATGTCTGTCTTGAATTGCAATGCAAATATTTGATTTACACATAAAAACCTGCTGGGCAAAGCATTAATGGATCTGGGCTGGGAGCAAATGTCTAATGCTTTCACACAGCAAAATAATGCCTGTACAACAACTGTGTACAGACCCTTTGTGGTCTTCTTTCCCCAAAAAATGGTTTAGAGATTTCTCTATTCCCCTCTATGAAGCAGCAATGCCATTGTGGTTCCCAGTTGCTGTCGAGCTCTGTTGTCACTTGAGTGGTGCTGGGCATTAGCAAACATTGAATTGCAGCTGTTACAGTTGGAGGGAAAAAATGCTGGGTTCTTAATAGAAAAAAAGAATATTATGTGAATATAATGTATTCTATCCATTTTTTCAACTACTAAAAAGCAGTGGGATGCACAAAACTGAGTGGAAGTTTTGTCTTTAGTTGTTGTTGTTTTCCCAGAAATTCTATGGAATTTTTGAGTCTAAAACCCCTTGGGAAATTCTGCTCAGAGCTGCAGTAGGGCTCATTTGTACAAGACCAAATGTATCTTCTAAATCTGCCTGTCTGAAAGGAAGTAGAGCTTTAAAAAATAATTAAGATTTCCTACAAGTGCCTCATTCACAATAGAACTTCATAATATAGTTACATTAAGAGGAAATGAATGCCTCTCATTTGAGGCTATTACCACAAATTAATTAAATGAGCAGATACCTTTTGGAGACTGGCTTTAAAATCTGGATTCCACTCCCAAACAGAGCAGTTCCAAAGTGCTGTTAGTGCCATGGCACACGAACAAGGTGTGCAGTACCCAGGTTCTGGTGGCCAGATCAGGAAGACACCACTCCACATTTAATGAGAGTGTGCTGGTACAGCCTACACCTCATTACCAGCAGCTCTTGGCAGGGTGGAAACAGCGACTTTATGGCACAATAAACCAAATGAAAAGGTGTTGGTGTTGAAATAACAAACCTGGACTGGACCCAACAGCTCTCAACCTGACCCTTCTGAAACCAAGAGAAGATGAGCTCTGAGCAGATGTCCTGGCTGGGATGTGCTTGACTGGATTCATTGCTCTCTTGGCTCTATTTCTTGTCCAATAAGCTGTTCTGAAAAGCAGGTGGATAAATAGTGTAGTGAAACAGCTACACCTGATTGTCTTAGCTAAATATATTTACTGGATCACACTACTGGAGTAGTGTTGGTAGTTGAGCTGATATGAATTACTCTGTAACGAGAATATTTTGTTTTTCCCTCTGAGGATCCCAAAGCTCTATTGTTAGGGAACCTGTTTTTTTGGCTTCTCAGTAAGCCAAAACCCTGTCCAGAGAAAGGTAATGGCTGCTCTCAGCTCATCTCTGGAGGGATATAAAAACATGTAGATGTGGCACTTGGGGACATGATTTTGTGATGGCCTTGGCAGTACAGTGAATTGTTTGGACTTGATGTTCTCCAAGCCCATTCCAATCTCAATGATTCTATGATTCAAATGCAAACAAACCCTGTTATTTCTTTCTTGGCTTGCTAGAGCCTGCTCCAGGTAGCACAGCACTTCTGGGAGAGCAAGGCAGACAAAGCTGGAACTCAATTTGCTCAGAACACCGGAGTTTGTAAGAGTAGCTGAATTGTTTTGCAATAAAGTCTTTCAGCTTAAAAATTAATACCCAGAGTAAATACCTCCTTATGTACTTCTCCTTTGTGTGCAACCCATCAACTTCAGGATTTATAACCTTCTTAACAATTAATATCCAATCTCCTTGCAGTAGCTTCTCATTATAGTCAGCTTTTGTCTTCCTACCTGAAGGTTTTTTAAATAGCATTTGCTGGGTGTTCTAAGATTTCCTGATAAAAGACATTAAGCCTGAATCTTGCTGCTATTTCTGCAAGGTGATCACTGTATTTCAGCCCCGTGCTTTGATATTCCTGTTAATGTACAAAAGAGATGCTAATGCCTTAGCTGTGTCTGCTCAGCACACAGAGGAAGGGTTTTCAAACAAAGGCCAAATAAAAAAGTAAAATACAGGTTGACATGGAGACCAGTTTATTAGCTCCTCAGTAAGTGCATCTGTAAATAAATATGTCTCTTGTGTTCTCTCAATATTTGAAACAAGATGATGCAGAGAAGGGCACAGAGCCTTCAGCCCTGTGAGGCTTGACTGCTGCACAGCCATAAAATAGAATAAAATAAATTTATAGCTGTTGCTTCTCAGTTCAAGGATAAACTGTGTGAAAAGGTACATAAGGGCCTGCAATCAGCTGCCTAATCAGATTTAAATAATAAAATAAAAAATCTCACAAACATCCAGACAACCTTCTTGTGTGTAACTGATATACTTGATTGGTGAGAATTATGGGCAGTAATCATATTATCATTTCCATTAGATTTTTCTCTTCCACAGTTTTTATAACTCAAGTGATTCATCTAGCAGATGAATATACAGACACAGACAAATACTTCAAAATGGCTTTTTGGAGCTGTTTATGTTTAATTTGTCACACAACAAGTTCATCTCCACTAATTTTCCAAGAGCTGAAGTTGTTATTACCAGCACAAAGACATAAAGAATGCCAAGGCCATGGAGATGACAGGGAAGGAAAAGCCAGGAATGGGAATAGGAGGGTAGGAAACAGCAGGGTCTGCATCACCTGCTGAAGGAGGGGTGCAGTGGGAGAGGAAATAAAAGGGGAGAATGGCTCTGAAGGAAAGAGATCAGGCTTTTCACAGCTGGGAAAATGGGAAGGGTCTGGCATAGAGGAGAAAATGACAGCAGACAAGGCTCAGGAGTCCAATTGGGCAGGGGACACAAAGGTGCCTCAGCTGCCAAGACCTGAGGGTCACATCATATGTCACTGGAAAGATCAATTCCCCAGACTGGCAACAAAACCACTGCTGCTGTCCAGGACCTTTAAAGCTGAAGCCAATGATGATCCTTTACACCTCAGAGAGGGGGGAAGCTCGACCAGTGCAAACAAACAGTCACAATGCTCTCCTTCTCTTTAGTGTGAAAAATTCCTCGAGCATTATTAATTTCTGATGATACTTGCAATCAGCAGAACTCATTCATTTTTTAAGTTTCACTTAGTTGCCGTGAATGGATCTGTTTCTCAGCTGGGTGGCTGCATTCATTTTGCAATAATGGTATTTGTTTGACATCTGAAAAATTAACAATGCAAATGCCTCTGTGTCTTCGTAGCACATTTAAAATGAAATATCTTCTCACGCTGAATTGATGGCATGACTGTAAAAAAGGCTCCATAACAGTCAAAACATTTTTCAAAACCCGTTATAATGTGAAGCACTTGCATGTGATGGGATTGTCTCTCGGATCCAGGCCCTGCCCACACTGCCCAGATAAAGGGAAGGCTGGGAGTCATTGTGAGACTTTGTGGAATGGTTTTATCCCTGCTCCCAGGGCTCCTGGGGCAGGCTGCAGTGGGGCAGGCAAGCCCATGGAATCCTGGGCACTTTGAGAATCTTGCATTTTTCCTCCTCGTGATTAAAATTCTTGCTAATGCAAGAGGTGTTCTGACATTAAAAATGTGGTGGGGTTTACTCTTATGTTTAACAAATGGAAGTCTAGAAAGGTTTAACAAATACTAGAAGTGGAAAAGATAAGAAGACCTAAAAGCAAATTGCAGGCATTGTGCTCACAAAAAATCCAATTCTTTTTAATCCAATGTAAGTTTTGTTTTATTTTGGTGGTGGAGGTTGAATGTGGTCTGTTAGTATAGAGAATTAATAATGCATTACATTCCTGCCCTGGCTGACAGGAAGACACAATTCCTACTGCATATCTTTCTGTTGACCTCCTACTCCTATAACCCATTTATGCCTGCTCATTTCTGTATTTTCTTTGGTTCATAACCAGAAGGAAAGCCCTTTCTTTACAAGCCATTGATAAATTGTCATTTACAGGAGGCAATAACTTCCTTTAAAATTTGCATAATGTTTTTACTGGTCATTTAGGGCTGCTGTGTATTATATTAAACCTTAAATAGCACAGTTTTATTATGCATTAAGCCTCAAATAGCATTACAAACCCACCAGCCTCACTGGAATATTTTCTATTTTCTGAAATTTAATTGTGTTGCAAGCCAAGGCAGCTCATAAAGCTTCAATAAGTCTCATTACTAAATTGGGATGTTGGGCTGGCAGTTTCAGATCACTTACATTCGATAAAATGGACACATGGTCCTGGCAGCAGGCTGCCAGGACCATGGGAAAGGGCTTCAAAGACAGACTGAGGAGCAGCCTGGCTTAAAGAATGGTTTAAAGCTTGGCTTTAGATCTTCCCTCTGCCTCACAAGCTCTGACACTGGGACCAGCACATTTATATCTATATATATGTAAATATGTGAGGATGCAGCCAGCAGAGATATCACATTTTCTCCAGGAGGTTCCCTTGGGGCAGAGGCAGAAACCCAGCTGTAGGATGGAGCTAAAGCTGGCACAAGGCTGCTCTTGTCAGGGTGAGTAGGGGGAAGGAGGGCTTTGGGAAATTGCTTCTCCTTCCCTGTGAACGTGGGTCACTGGGGCCAGTAAATCAAGCGAGGCCACCACTGATTGCTGATGTCACCCAGGATCCACTCCAGGAGACATTAAGTCAATTGAAAGTCTCTCATGGATATCAGATGGCTTTGAGTTAGAGCCCAAGGTCAGGTTTAGCTTAAGTTCACCTGGCAGTGTGATTTGTACTCATGGAAGTAGCTGGCCTCAATAACAAGTGCTGAACTGTCATGGCCCAGCTCACTGCTTAAATTAACTTGCTCAGCTGGACTTTCAAATAAAGCTGTTTTAAGAATGCAGTGTAGCATAGAAAGCAATTTGTTTCCTTAAGATTTAGTACCAAATGCCTACCTTGATTTGGATTCTAGAGAAGGCAGCAACTGGTAAAGTGGGTAATTTGAAACTTAACATATTTCTTCTCCCTAAGATCGGATCCCATTAAAACAAGGTGCAAAGTGCTACTAATTTGTCAATCATTCCTCACATAATTTTCTTCCTCCAAGTAAATTGCCTGGGAGAGCATTTCCTTTTTCCTTCATCTCCTTTCACTGCACAGTTAATTTGACTGGATCCCTGCTCAGGCTGGAAAGCAGCACCCACACCCACCTTCCCTCACCTCCCATCGCTCCAGCTGCTGCCTCCAGTGACATCTTCCTCTTGTGTAAGACAGGCTGAAGAGAATAGGACAACTTAACGAGCCTTCAATCCAAAAGATAAACTCTTTGTGTCCACACTTAAAATAGCCATAGGAGGGGAAGGAGTGGGAGAATCCAAATACCTCTAAGAAAGAATGGTTCTGCTGATGCTTCCCAAAAGGTACCAGAAATGGCACAAGGCAGCTTTTTCTTGTGGAGTTTCCACCTCATGTCTGTAGCAAAAACACTGAGGTAGGTTTCTGATTTAGAGCTATCAGAAGTATACACAAACCTAAAACAAAACACCTCAGTTCTTGGAGTTTGTCCAAAAATGCTTACGTTTACATCAGTCTCATGGAGCAGTTTGGAAAGGTTCTTAGAAGCTGAGCCTAAGTTTCAGGGCTGCATTCCATGTAAGCTGTTCAGAGGGATACAGACAGTTATCTGCTCACCTCAAAACCAGTTTGTGTCAAACTAAACACTGGATGAAGCTTAGGGTCATGTCAAGGCACTCAGGGAAAACCTGTGCTAAGCAACCCTGCTTTCCAGCTCAGAAAAACAAATGTAAAGAGTGTTTAACTGATGCACCCTCTGGAATTGCAAGACATCAGCCTCCAGTAATGTGTAATTGTGTGAGAAGGTGTTTATCCACTGCTCGATGATAAATTCTGCTCAGAATTTCAATGTACCTGGGTGTTATTTACAATTCCAGACCTCTAAGCCAAGCATGATAGCAGTTGTCTTCTCTCAGCTGCAGGAGCCCTGGCTTTGTGTTAGTGGATTGATTTCTCTCTGAGAGTGGCCAGCACCAGCTCAGGGCTAAAATCCCCCTATGTTACTATAGCAACAGGTGTGTGATGCTACAAAGGGAAGGATGCAAAAACTGGAGGTGGAAGAACAAGACAAATTCCTTTTGAAAATTTTATTCTTTTTAAACGCCTTTATAGCCTGAGATTTGTGTACTCTGTTGACTACATAGGTCAGATGCAGAGCAAGAATCACCCCAAAAATTCAGCACCACGTTTGACTCCTTGATCTCTCAGCAGTGGTGTGGGGGTGTCACTGCTGATTCCACTCTGCAGGAAGCTGCAAATCTTGTCACAAACTCAGCTACCATTAATGCCCTGGACTGAGCCCATGTTTCTTGGGTTATGGGGTATTCAAAAAGAGCTTTAATCAGTCAGTGCCACACTCCTCAGATGTCATCCCAGAAAGGTCCTACCTGCTCCCTGCCAGGGGTAGGAGGATGAGGAGCATGGAGATGTAGTAAGATTTTTACATTGCACCATGAACGCTCTTTACTCATAAAATATGATGATATTTTTAAGAACAGAAGTAGAAAAAACATGGTGATGTTGATTCACTAGAATCCCAGACTAATTTCCCTAATTCTCCTTTTCTAGGAGATAGTTGCTTCCTCCATAAACCAGCATTTATCAAGGAAATGCAGGCTTTTAGGATAGTGAATTTGCCACAAATGGGCAAGCCTAATTCTGATTCTTCCCTTTCTGTCTCACATTCTTCACCATTTCCTTGGGGAAAAAGAGGTCTCAAGGGAATTCCTCCCAGTTGTTGCCCATCCATACCAGTTGGTAAACTTCTGCACACACCAAGGACAACAGAGCTGCAGAGGAAGGAGCCATACTCCATCATGCAGAAACCATTTCTGCAGCAGGGACTAAAACACAACTCTGGCAGAGAAGGGAAAAGAGAGAAGGGGGAGAAAAAAACCTCAAGTTTTGATTTTTAAATGAGAAAATTGATGTGGAAGTCACAGATGGTGAATAAATATGGGGCAGAGAATTGTCATTTGGCAGCCAGTTCTCCTGACCAATTTAAGAGGGATATGCTGTTATCTAGTTTGGTTCAGGGAAAATATATTCTGGGCAGCAGTTAGCCATTTAAGAGGTTTCATTGTTTTATAAAATATATTTGGGTTTGATACAAACACAATTAATTCAGCTTTCTAATATTGTGTTTGAACCAAATCCAAAAAAATGTGTAGTGAACATTTATTCTTTTATGTCATTTATTGGTTCCAGGTTCTTTTCTGGAGGCTTAGATTTAAAAAGGGTTTTTCAACAAACAAAGAACATTTGGGGTGACTTCAGCTGGTGCAGCAAACTCCATTCTTATGCACTGTTTTGAGATGTGCCTCCAAATTATCTGACAAATTATATGTTCCAAATTAAGTCCCTCATTACCCATGCTTTTCTACTGCACAGCATTCTTCATTATTGTACTGCTGTATTTTGGGGACTCATTAGGCTTTGCTGGGTCTAGCAAGGGAAGCAGAGGATTGGGATGAGGAGCAGCCCAGGCAGGGCTCTGCCAGCTGAGCCCCTGCACAATGTCACTGCAGCTCAGCTCTGGAGTCCCAAGGAGCAGCTCTGAGACCTTGGAGCACCACCCAGCCCTCCTGGTCCAGAGGCTTCTCCTCTCCCAGCACAGATCACCTTGGCTCTGTTTAGCTTGTTTGTGTTTCAGGTGCTGACAACAAAGTATATGGAAATGAGTTGAAATTGAAAGAGCTTTTTCCAGGTGAGGAAGTGTCTTGTTGTTCCCAGTCTCCTCCTGCTGAGACTGCAGTGGCAAGGAGCACCCAGGACACTGCAGAGCCTGCTGTCTGTGCCATGAATCCCATCACCAGTTACTGCTGAGGGCAGCTTCTGTGCAGCCCAGGGGGCACTGGCCACCACAAACAGTGGATCAGCCCTGCCTTTTCTCCCCAGAAATGTTTCTGAGTCAATGATTTCTGTGAAATCCTGTTTTCCTATGCAGAGCCCACAAATCTTGCCATGGTTCTTAGGTCTGGCACCAAACTTCTCTGAGTTCAGTCAAACACTGGTGATGCTACAGATAATACAGGGGGAAAATTCCAATCTCCATTTAGACATCATCCTGTTCCTCCATATCCCTTTAATTTTGGGGAGAGAAAGGAATTGGGCACAAATATTTCAGGACTGTACTTGGGATTCTCATTTGGGTTAAGAACCCTGTGGTGTAAATCTCTGCTGCAGATCCTCTCTGTAAGCAAAGCCAAAAGAGATTTTCAGAACAAATTATCACAGCCTATTCTGCCACACATTATCCCTCATCTGGTGGTAAATCAACACTGCTCATATCATTGCTGACTTGCAGAACACATCCCTCCATCCCAGACATAAATGTTAATTAGTGAGGTTTCTGCTTCAGATTAGTGATGCCAAAGCACTTTGAGACTCCCACATGAAAAGAGCCACAGAGGCCAAAGTGTTACTGTTCCCTGTGGTCACAGTGGTTGAAATAGATATCCTTTAATATTCTCCTCACAGGTAAGTCACAGGTAAATGAGCCCTGGTGCCCGGGCTCCCTCAGAAACGCAAGGAGGCAGGAGCAGAGCCCTTTGAAGCTCCTCCACACTCACAGCCCTGTGCAGGGGAGGGGCAGGAGGGGTTAACAACTCTCAAAATATAAATATGAACCAGAGAGATTAGGACTTTCAGAAGAGCCTTCAACGAGGATCCTTTTCATGTCTAAGATACCTATCTAGTTCATTCACTATCTGCAGAGATGAAAGCAACCTCTGATGGTATCTTCTCTGCTCACCACATTATCACATCAGTGATAAAAAGACCAGTCAAGCTTCCTGGCTTTGGAGTTCATAATGCAATTATTAATATTTTCCTGGTTTCTTCTCCCTTGGATGGGTGAGTGTATGAAGGAGAGAGGAGGAGGGCAGGCATCTGGGGAGGAGAGGAGAGACCTGTGCAGGAGCAGCAGCTCTGATGGCTGCACCACTGTCTGCATCACCCCAGCCGTGGTGGGAAAAGAGCTCCTGCTGCTCAGGCCCTTGCTGCAGGTGGCAAGGAGAATGTGCTGTGATCCACACATCCATCACAGGACACACCATTGCCATGGCTACAGGAGCCAGGAGATGGGGAAGGGCAGAGCACTCCTCATCACTGAGTGCCTGGCCTTGAAACATGCAGCACCACACACCCTCCGAGCTCCATCGACCCGCAGGTGAGGCAGGCTTGGAAAACCTTCCTTACAGGTTTTCTGAAGCTTGTGGCACTCACAGAATACCTCAGGAAGCCATGTCAGGGAAGTGCTGCTGTGTCAGGGGGTGTTCATCATCTCTGTGTGCTCTGGAAGGGCAGGGGATGCTGCACTCCATGGAAAGGGGACCATGAGATGTGTCGTGCTGCTTCCACCATGCAAGGTGTGAAAAGTGCCTTCTGCAGAAAAGAAATAACAGTGGTTAGGATTAATTGCAGGTTTAGAGCTAGGGAATCCCACTGGGTTATACACATACTGTATGCCCTTCCCCCACTTAGTGCATGGAGAAAGGAAAACATGAAAGAGGAAGAGTTGCCAGCAAACACACACCAGGACGCATAAAAGCAACAGAAAAAAAGGAACTTTTTGAAAGCACAATCAGATTTGCAAACTGTAGATACTTTTTTGCTCTAAAAACAACAAAAAAAGTCTATTTAGATTCCAGGATTCAATGTTCACTGCATAAATTTATTATAACATATTACACACCTAAAACTAAAAGTGCTCTACCTGGATGTCACGTGCTGGTCATTGCAGATAAGAGAAGGTCAAACCAACTAATCTGGCTCACCCAGAACTAATGCTCACAGAAATGCATAAACTCATGGTCAGTTTTGCAGGAACTAAAGGAGTGTTTTTCGTGATTTCAGCTTGTTCAAGCACTGTAGTAGTGACTGGGCAATGCAAAAAGTCAAAAAGTTATATCTGTTATATCCAAGAGTATAAATTAGTGGTGAGAGAAAAAGATCCCTCTCTAAAAATACACTAAAAGGTGACTAGAAATATTGCCCTCATCCATTATCTTTTACACCCAGTGTTTTGATGGACTCATTTAATGAATAAGACTCATAAGTAAAACACTGCCTTTTCACATCCTGAAGTCCCTCTTCCCATCCAAGTGCAAATTGAAACATTGCATGAGATTCCCCACTGGTAAAGAAGTATGGCATTCCCCTTTTTTTGTTGCAAAATGTGAAAATGAAGGACTGATTAATGTAAGGTTATACAAAATACTTAAATCACTTTGTCTAGTTATAGAACATTCTTTTATCTAGGGGAAAAAAGGAAAGGCCATCTTGAATAGAAACCATCTGTTCACTAATTATGTATCCAAAAGTTCCCAGATTTTCTAGAAAAGGTATTATTTTAAATAACAGTATAAAAATCTTTTAATTAATTGTATAGAATCACAGAATCAGAGAATGGTTTTGTTGGAAGAGACATTAAAGTCCATCTACTCCAACCCCCAGCAGAGGACATGGACAGCCTCCATGAGCTCAGATTGCTTCAAGTCCCTGAGGGTGTAGAGAATAACTGCAACTAGGAATTGACCATCCATCCATCCAGACTTGTTGTTTTTTTTTAATGCCTTCATATCCACATTGTAAATCTTAGATTGCTAGGCTGCACATGGCTTACATTGCCCTGTCCTGTCTGTATGAGCATTCCAACCAATTCCTGCCCCATCCTGCTGCAGGGCAGCCACTGCTCAGACACACACCTGTCTGCTCCAGCAGTGCTGCCAAACCCCTTCTGCACTTCCCTGCTCTCCAGAGCACTCTCTATCCTAATCCTGTGCTCAGCTGCAGCCAAGAGGTGCTTAATACAACCCCATTTGGCACCTTCCCTCTGAGCTGCCTATTCCAGGCTGCCAATACAAGCACAGCAACTCCAAACTGCCCAGCCGAGCCAAGAATTCTCTCCCTTGTGTGCAGCTTGCCAGCCAGAGGCAAATGCATGAACTTTAGAGATTATCTAGAGGGAATATTCCAGGAATTTAGATTTTAGCCACCGCAGTAGGACCATACATCATTAAAGCTGCCTCTCCTGCCAATGTAAAAAGCAAACATCCGTGATTTAAATCACAATTCCCCAGTGGCTCATTTAAATCACTCGGATGGAAATCAGTCCACCTTGTCACACTGGAAGAGGTAGAAATGGAAGTTGTGGATTCATGACTCCCAGGTCAGCCCTCAGCATGGGATATGGGCCAGGTGACAGTAAATCCTATGAGGCACAGTATATAATAAACGGTTTTGTGATGTGTGGCACTGATGAAAGCTGATTCCTACAGCTGTGTGTGTTGTGTGTGCAGTTTCTGTGGTCTGTGTGACTATTGACCAGAGCTTTCCCTGCAGTCGATATGTGCAGCCTCGTGCTTTTCAGCGTTTTATGAAGGTTAAACTCATTGATCAGCTCCTTTCTGGGAGCACTTTCATGGAGTCTTTCTTTCTATTTTCACTCACCAGCGCATTTTCCAGAAACCTGCACAAGACGCGGGGATGGACTTTGCTGCAGATGGAGACACGTTCAGAGACACACAGCATGGAGTGAGAGCCTTGGAAGAATGTGTCCAAGGACACCTGCCCACCTGGCCAGTCAGGCCTGGCCCCACCTACAAATCTTGGGCTGTTCTGAGCAGCCTGTGGGATGCAGGACCCAAAGCAGGCATCTGGTCCCATCACTGAAGCTCTATTCCAGGCAGATGCATTAGCAGAGGTGTCTCTGCCATGGGAAATCCTCAGTTTGACTGGAAAAACCTAAGGAACGTTGGCAAAGGGAGGAAATGCTGCTGTGTTGCTACAGGTGAGCAGCTGATGCAGACAAAAAGCCCAGCCCTGTCCACACAGGATCAGACCAAATCCTCATTTCCCTGCAGCTAGAGGAGCTCTGCCAGCTCACTGGCACTCAGACATGTTTAAATTGGTTTCAGTTTTTACAGCTGTACAATAACCAACAAACAGCACAACCTGCTATGTAACAGAGATTATTTGGCTCCACATTCTACTGCCTGTTTGATTATCTGGAAGTGGCAGGTTGTATTGCCTGTATTACCTATAGAAAGAGACAGTTTTTAGCATGTGAAAAGGTACCAGAACCCAGATCCAGGTGAATGCTTTGCGTGCAGGCAGCTGCCCACATTTTGACAAACTCGTTTGATACTTCGAGCACTGCAGAGACATTTGAGAGGTGACAGCTGATTTCAGTCTGGGTGACACTGAATTCTGAGCAGGGACACTCAAATGAGAGCTGGGGCAGGCACTGATCTCTGCTCTCTGGTGACCAGCTACAGGACCTGAGGGAAGAGCTGGAGCTATACCAGGGTAGGTTTAGGTTGGATATCAGGAAAGGTTGTTCCCTTCCCCAGAGGGTGCTGGCACTGCCCAGGCTCCCCAGGGAACGGGCACGGCCCCGAGGCTGCCAGAGCTCCAGGAGCGTTTGGACAGCGCTGCCAGGGATGCTCAGGGTGGGGTTGTTGGGGTGTCTGTGCAGGGCTGGGGGCTGCCCTGCCTGATCCTGGGGGTCCCTCCCAGCTCAGGGTGTTCTATATTTCTATGATTGCAAGTGCTGTTAAGAAATCTTCCTGCTTTGTGAACAAATTAAAAAACAAACAAAACACCAAAGAAACAAAACAAAACAAAACAAAACACACATAAAGAAAAAGAAAAAAAACAAAACAAAAAACCCACAAGGAAAGAACATAGAAAGACAGACGTGACATCACTGCTCTGTCCATTACAGATTTATGGGAGTGACAGGGAGATCAGGACATAAACTGGAATCCCTCCTGCTCTTTGGGCCGCTGAGCTGCCTCATCCTTTACTCCATGATGCTGCTGTGGCTCTCTGTACTGAGTAGGGTCAGGACAACATTTAGGCTGTCCTATATAAACAAGTCCAACTATATAAAAACAGATATAATCTTCACACTGTACAGAGGAAAAACTTCTACTTAAAACACTGTCCTCAGATAACAGAAAAGATTTACCTTGATAAATCTAGAGAAGACTGGGAAGAAATAGAGATAGCATAGAGAGGAAGATATTATAATAAAATCTGCTTTGTCTGCAGGTTCACTTAAGAAACTCAGCTTCTTATGAGCTGATTTCAATGTCTACTTTTTAAAGTAGTAACAATAACATAATTAACAATAACATAATTAACTCATTAATGAGGATCTTACTTCCTATTAGGGGATACAACTGGCTTTATTTAGAAGTTATTCAACTACTGGTTGCTTTCCTTGTCCCACTTAATGCTTTTATCTCTCAAATCTCTGTCAGTGGTCAAAGGCAAAAAAAAAAATTATTCCTATTTTCATTACAGTGAGGACAGTGATATTAAATATCTCTCAAAAGACCCTTTTACACACATCTATTTGCCTTTCTAATGGTTTAAAACAGAGCAAAAAGCTGTCAGCTGGCAAATGCCCAATATCTGATCAGTCACAGCACAGGGAAGGGCTAGAGTTAGAGCCCTAAGTGCATCCACCTAAGTGTTTTCTCTTCTGCTCAGGTGGCAGAGAAGCCACCAGCCCTCCCAGTGCCCTGTCCCTGCAGCCAGTAGCATCATAAGGGATCAGCAAAGAAATAAGAGATCAAAGAACACTGTGGTAAAAAAAAATGGTGAGTACTAAGCAGGCTGAATAGGAAGAAGAACATGAGGAAACACGTCAAATTCCTACTGAGACCTCTGAAGATGGGGATAAGAGGGTAAGGCAGAGAATCAGAAGGATAGGAATATAATTGGGATATGGTTTTAGCTGTGAGAGCTGTTAAATTGAATTTCTGTTTGGTATAACATCTCTTGTATATGTTAATCGCTATGTGCTCCAGCAGCCTGATTTAGTGTTATTATCAAGAAGGGCTTCTGCCTTTGTCAAAGGAAGATTAAAAATTATTCCAGATAAGTAATGAAACTAAGGACCTTTAAAACTAATTGGCCATTGTGCAATCCTGTTAATATCCTTTCTTGTCTAACAAAAACCGAGGAGGCAATTAAGGGCAAATACCAAAAAATCCGTACCTGGTCTCTTGCATGGAAATATGATTTATAAACCCCCAGATTTTCCTGTGAGGGAAAAAAATGTGGCAAATGATCATCCATCAACAGCCAGCACAGCCAAGGATACTCCAGTTTTGTATTAATCCTCAGCTGGGAATGGTTTGAGACCCAACTTTTCCTAGGCTTGCCAGTGAAAACAAGAATTTCTGTTGTGTCTCCATATCAAATAAAGAACCCTGGTTTTTAATAAGTTTAGCCAAGCCTGAGCTGTCACATTCTTTAAGATACAGCTGCTTTTTGAGGGCTCAGAAAGGATCCTGCCCAGCAGAGCCTTGGCCAGACATGACATGGGCTCACAGGACCCAGCTGTGCAAACCTGGTCAGGCTCCATGAGAACAGGCACACACAGACCTTGGAAAGGCTCTTGTTAGCATTGAAACACATAATCACAGAATTATTATATGCAGGGGCTTTTATTGAAGAGCTCTGGGAATCAGGGGTGCAGACCCAAATCTGACCCCGACATGGATCTGAGATGGACGTGTTTTTATACCCTTTTCATTTTATAACTATATATTAATTATTAAACCCATATTGTTCGAATGTATACATTGATCTTATCCAAGCATGAATTCTTGTAATTTTCATGAGGCCCCCCAAATATCCTTTCTCGTGATTCTTGTTACGATTACGTCGTTTCTCATGATTCCTATTACAATTAAACAATAATTATATTCAATTACCAAACAATTGTTACATTTAACAATCATATGATTTATCATATGATGATTGTGCAGGTGTAGTTTCACATGACCTAGAAAAAAAACAAAGCTCCATATTCGTTCCCAGGGCCTAGTTCCCTTTCCCAGGCCTACCAGACCTAACCTTTCTTTCTACCCCCTGAATCTACTGTATGCAATTCCCATGATTTTAGAAACATTTTAACCCTATGCTATCACTCTGGGGCCTCTGGACCTCACAGTCATCTCTAACCTCTCAGGTCCAGCTGCTGCTTGGAGCTGCTGTTAATAATCATCCTAATCAGCTGGTGGCTTTTGCATGACATTGCCTCTGCATTCATCCTTCTCCCAGTCCTTGAAGCCCCCGAAGTTGCATCAAAACAGAGGAAATAGGAAAACAAGTGGCTGTGCAAGTGCTTAGCAGGGTGGGTGTGGGGAAATCAGCCCCTGGCTGCTGGTGGTGATGGGCAAACCCTGCTGCAGCTGGAGGCAGGGAGTGAGGCTGGGGAATCCCTCTGGAGAAAACAGCCCTTCACAGCCTGCCCAAGGCTCTGCTCGGCCCAGTGCTCACTTCTGCTGTGCCACTAATTCATTGCACCACTTTCTGAGGCAGCTCCTTGATCTTGAAAACTTTATCCCCTCTTTACCTTAGCGTGTTACCTGCTTTGTTCATTTGTGTGACTGCGTTAATCTCTCCTGGATGACTCACATCAGCCTTAGATCTTTAACAACTTTATTGCTTTATTTAATCCTGTGTTTTATGTTCACTTGCTCAGTTAAAAGAGGGATAGAGTCAGTCTAATACTTAGGAGCTCAGGAGGAGGAACTCCTTTGACCTCATTGCCAAACTCTGTCCTCCAGCCTCAAGCACATTCCTGTGCTGTTTTCCTGAGGTTTCAGTTCCAAGTTTGTCAAACCATCAAAGCATTTTCACATGGATGCAGCAGTGACCCACAGGTCTAGAAGTACATGCAGGCACAGGTGAAATGTGCAGCTTTGGGCTCCACATCCTGCATGAAAAGCTGTTCCCTGCATTGATCGCCCAACTGTACCTGGCAGAAATCAGCTGCAAGTGCAGGGATTTCTCCTTTTGTAGGTAATCTAAGACAGGATTAAAAGGAGAGAGATTAAGCCAGAACCTCTGCTAGGTATTTATAGTTGCCTAATACAATCTGCTTTTTTTGTTATTTTATAGCCCCAAGCCACAGCAGGCTTCCTCCTGAGTCTGAAGCTTTTTATTTGAACTGAAGTGCTGTGTCTGCCTGGTGGATATCCTGGCTAAACCTTCACTTGTGGGAAGACATCTCTTTAATGCCATGGCAACACCTCTGTGGGGCTCTTATCCTAAACAAATCCTCGAAGATTTAGGTCTTCCTAAACCATATGATGGAATCGATCCTGGAGCCCAAAGAACAATGAGTTGAGAGAGAGAAAGAGTGAAATAAAAGCCAAGTGTTGAGAAAAGTGCTTTCTTCTGAATCCTTTCTCTTGGGGACCTGTGAAGTGAAGCATTCTGGATTTCCAGTGGGAATTGTGGCCAGATGAAATCTGCCTGCATCCAGAGGAGCCCTGGTCCCTGCAGCACCCGAGAGCATTGCAGCATTGCCCACAACCTCCACTGCCTCTGCTTTTGGTTTTTCCCCAACAAAGCTAAATCCACCCAGTCAGTTAACCCACCAAGATTTAGCTGAGACCTTGTTGGTGAAATATTGCTCCCTAAACACTCCCTCATGCTGTTTTTGCAGTAAAATCTTCCCATTTTGCTGCTGTGTGCTCTCTTGGTGGCTGGAGTGGTCACCCAGCCATGGCACCTCTCAACATCACTGTGAGTGCCCTGCAGAGACCCTGCTGCAGCTCAGAACCAGGTGAGCATTTACCTCTAAAGATCTGCTTTGCCTTTAATGAATTATTGCTTTTCACCAGGCTGCATTTTCCGTGTGAGGCAGAAGCTGCAATGTCCATGGTGAAAAAAAGGATCTTAGGAAAGCTCATTTAAATTTCAAGGACCTCTTAGGGATAGTTGCTAGTGGTTATGCTAATTGGCATAGGGTCTGAGTGACAGTTATGGCCTGGAATGACTCACAAATCACATTTTCTTGGAGCTTATTAGCAGACTCATTAACTGTACAACAGTACATTACTTTCAGAAATTCAGATATAAGCAGAAAATTAAAATTATTTGCTAAATGACTTAATAAAATTGAGTAAAATGTGCTGAGAAAGTGAAAACTGAGGTATATCAGGACTCCAGAATTTGGCTAAAAATAATCTCCATTGATGTTCACCCATTCCTCTGGGAGTAGCTGTAGCCCAAGTGAGCCTAACTTAAAAACCTGTTTAGGTATGAAAACAAATGAACTCAAATCAGCAGCAGCAAATCCCAGCTCCTCACATCCAGAGCAGGCATTAAGTTCAGTGCAGATTCAGCCAGGACTTTTTCCAGTGACGCATCTTGTGATGCCTCCTCCACACTCCATTTCTCCTTCCCTCTGCAATTCTTATTCAAACAAAAACCCGAACAGCTGCATTTTCCTGCTTCCTTGATGACATTTTTGGCAGAGTTATTTGTAAAAATAAAAAGTCTGTTTTGAAGACAAAGAGACTGTGGGAAGGAATGAGAAGCCAGTTATTTATTTCTCCTTACAGATGAGACAGGACACTATGGGATCTCCAACCTGGTTAAGATGGTATCCAATCTTCCTCTGTGTGAACAAGATGTTTCCCAAACTCACAAAATTCTTTTGCAAGACCATTAAATGGACATATATTTAAATTCTTACAAAACTATCAGCTTTCCATGCTGTTCAAAAGCATACATCTAAGTGTATGTAACACAGAAGTGCATTTCCACACAATTTGGATTTTTTTGTGTACTGCCAAGATATTTAGTGCCAAGTCTTCGAAGGAAGGAGAATCTGATTTATGATTGTGTATAACATTGATGCTCCTAATCAAAGTTTGCTGGCAGGCAAATCCTCACACATTTAATGATTATCCACTGGAAACCAGAATCTGCAGTATCCCCTGATGTACCACAGCATTTCCATAACTTGTGTCCCCCTGCTCTTGAGTGCTAGGTGTAAGATTTCTAACACCAGTTCTAGAATCAGGGAATGCTTTGGGTTGAAAAGAACCTTAAAGATCATCTCGATCCAACCCCCAGCCATGGGCAGGGACTTCCACTAGACCATTGTCTTCATTTTTTTCTTTCTTAGCTCTCTAAGTACACCAGCAAACAATAGTATTTTAAGGGACTTAAATGTCCTTTTTGAGGCCTTCAGTGCAAAAATCACAAGAAAAGCTGGGCTGGATCAGATACACTCCCCAAGGCAGAGATTTCTGTTAAACTTGTGAGAGACCTGCTCTTCACCTGATATTCAGAATGAAAACGTGATTTCTTTTGGTTCTGGATTTTTTGAGAACTCTTTAAATATCTCAATTTCATAAAACCTCGAGCAGAAATAACTGATGAGTGTATGGCTTTCTTGGCACACTGAAGTGCTTGAAAATTTCTCTCCAGTTCCCAGTTTCTCACAGGTATTGTTACACTTGCAATTTATCTCAGGGTGAATAAAACACATTCTGCTTCATGACATTTTTGGTTGGATTTTTTTATTTTTTGAGGCATTTAACAGCAGGTCTCAAATGGAATCCATGGGAATATTTTTCACTAAAGAAATCTCAAGCCAAAAGAAGCTGTTTAATTCAAACATGTTTGTCAACCCCACAAAACTGTTTTACAAAAGCAGCAATCTGATAAGATTGGAGTGATAGGCAGAGCTTTTTTTCTTGAACTGGAACTTCAAGAGAACCAACTTTTGGAATAAAAGGTTTTGAAAAAAACAGAAATTAGAATGAAATATTTTGATGCCATGGAAACAATCACTTCACATGAAAAAAATACCTTCAGCTCTAGTGCCTTGGAATTGAAATGCTGGAAATTTTGACACTGAATAAATGAGGAAATCTGTTGTTTGTTGACTTCCTGGTCCTGCTCCTCAACAGGCCGCTGGCAATTCCTCACCACCATGAAATCAGTGTGATGCAGACACACTTCTTATCATGTCCAAAATTAACTCAACTTCTAAACTAGCAGCCCTTACTTTTCCATCCATTGTGCAGGTCACAGCTGCCTCATCTTTCTGCAGGTCCCTTCCCACACCACCAGATCCAGGCTTAGCAGGGGCCTGTGGTGACCATGGGTGGTTGGACATTTGTCTGCTGAAACCTCCTGATAGCCACTACCAGAGTCCCACCTACTTTTCCTATCACAAAATTATACCTACCTCCTGTGAGGGTAATCACTGCATTCAAGCCCAGAAACTCTGTTTTTATCTCAGCAGGTCCTTTGAAAGCTTTCCCTCAAACTACAGTAGAAATGCTGTTTGAATCCATACTACTGTTGATATTCAAGGCCAGTTTGAATGGAACTTTGAGCAACTTTGTTTAGTGGAAAGTGTCCCTGCCCAAGGCAGGGGGTTGGGATGGGATTGCCTTTAAGACCCCTTTCAATCCAAACCATTCTGTGATTATGATTTTATGGTTTTAATATGGTCCAAATTTAGAGTGCTTCCAGGCAAGTGGACAATCCCACTCGGGGCAGATGGAGAGGCCAAATCATTAAAAGCTCTAGTGGAAACTGAGGGAAACAGGCTCTAGAGAGATTTTCTCTTTAGAAAAATCCTCTATTTTTTGACAGAAAATGTTGTATTTTCCCGTAACACTGGGATTCCTGTTCTAATAAAGAACCTGTGAAGCTGCTGTCACTGCTACATAAAGCATTCTGGTCTCAGATAGCTATAACAGATATAAAGAAATACAATATAATATTTCACTATGGGAATACAGTATAGTCTGAATCCCAAAACACATCTGCTTTGGGCTGCCAAGTGCCACTGTCCAGGGAGATAAATAGAAAACTCTACACCCAGGTACCTCTTAGTGTGGTGGGCAGCACAGGGGAGGGACCTGGCAACGTGGGGTATGAATTAATCGTAGGATCTTAGAAAAGATCTTAGAAAAGATCTTAGGATCTTGGGGCTGGAAGGGACATTAAAGCCCATCCAGTGCCACCCCTGCCATGGGCAGGGACACCTTCCACTGTCCCAGGCTGCTCCAAGCCCCAGTGTCCAACCTGGCCTTGGGCACTGCCAGGGATCCAGGGGCAGCCACAGCTGCTCTGGGCACCCTGTGCCAGGGCTGCCCACCCTCCCAGGGAACAATTCCTTCCTAATGTCCAATCTAAACCTGTTCTCTGTCAGCTTGAACTAACAGCATCGATGGGCATTGCCTCAGGATCCAGACATCCCCCAAACTGGGCTGCATTGAGCATGGAAATCTTGAACCAAGTTTGGTCTGACCTGCTACCAAAAAAAGGATCAAAGCCCAAATGTTCAGCTGCAAGTCTGAACCTTCCTGGTGCTTCAAGAGCTGGACTGGGTGTTTCTGTGTGATGTCCCCTCAGTCACAGCAAGCAAAGAGCAGCCCAGAGGGTGGCCAGGAGACAGAACATCACCTGCATGTCCTCATCTCTTCTTCCAGAAGCCAAATAAGAAACACAGACAAATAGAAACTCATGCCCTGGGAGCAAAGGACATCTAGAACAACAAAAAAAGGAAGTCTGGACCTCTTTCAGACTTGCAATGTGTGATCTTCAAAAAGCCCGCTTGTGCTGCCTAGTACCTGCATCTTTAGACTTGCTTAAGATTCAGGGGCTGTCTGGAAGTCCGTGGAGTCAAAGCAACTTCACAAAAGATTGTTTCACACACAGCCTTTCATCCCTAGCCCTTTCCACATTAGTGACCCAGCTGTGTCTCCAGATGAATTTGTTCTTGGCTTCAGCAGCTGCTCAGCATGTTGTAAAATCAGCCTGCTTGTTCAAGAAACCTCATGTAAATTTAGGAACTCAGCAATACACTCTGCACTTCAAAAAGCCACTCTGGGTTGATTTCTGTTTTGATAGCTTTAAAATTGGGATAAAGAAACCTTGAAATTCCCAATATTGGGCTGAGTGGGAGGGGTGGGGCACTGGGGCTCTGTGGTGGCAGGGGAGGTGGTCACCTTGTGAGCCCACTCCAGTCTGTGATTGTACACCACTTCAGGTCTGCCACAAAGTGTCTGGTCTACTTTGCTTCCCAACAGCTTCAGCTCTGGGAGCTATAACCACAGTTTGAAGGCATTCAAGCAGAGTTATTCTGATACTTTCACAAGAGGAAAGTGTCTCAAGCATTCAACCCTTTAAAGCAAACCCCAAGTATTTGCAGCCCATCCTGTGGGTTTGTTGAATTTTCCCCTGTAGCTACATCTTTCCACTACATATCTGTGCCTCTAGCAATAAAAGCAAGGCAATAATTTACCTCCCATGGCTGTTGTACAGAAACTGGATTTTTATCCCGGTGTCTTATCTTCTCCATTCAGAGCCAATGTATCTTGTTGCTTTGGAGCAAACATGGTGAGAGATGAAAGATTCTGTCATATATTTCCCTTTCTATTAAACCACAAGGCTTTATCCTTCCCTTTCATTCTTCAGTCTCAGGTTTTATTGTTTCTATCTCTGTCACATGTGATTTTGGCTTTCATGTGAACATGAATATGTGCATTTATCTATTTATCGCCTTTATCACAGGCAAACACTATTGGGGCCACTTTAAAATACCTGGCCACTGAATGCTGTTTCATCAGATATTCACAGCAATAATCTTACCATGCAGACTTGGAGTTATGCAGATACCAGAATAAAACATTTTTGAAGACTTTCAGTATTTCCACATATTCTCTTTACCTGTTTCATACATGAGTATGTCACACCAGGGGAAAAAAAATTACCTAGAAGGGTCATTTTGTCATCCTAGAAGGATCTGACCAGGCCAAACCCTACCCACAGGGAAAGACACCCAGAGGACAAAACTCGGGCAGGGCATGGCAGGACATTTTGGGAGGCTCTGGAACTGCCTAAACTGAGTCTTCTTCTCCTCCCCATATCAGCAAAACACAGCCCAGCTGCAGGTAAAGGATTAAAACTCTTGATCATTCAGTAGCACAGTTAATTATTTACCCCTCTATCTTCTCTCTTCAGAGCTCATTTTTTTTTTTATCATGGTAAAGGGTTGGGTTTGCTGCAGCCTCAGTGAGCATCATTTCTATCCTGCTGAGGGAGAAATAGGGGTCAGAAAAATAATCAGAGTTCTGGAAAACATTTAAATCGTAATAGTTCACCTTTTTAATTTGTACTTTGAGGATGGAATGGAAGAAAAGCCAGAAAGATCAGGATCCCTGAAGGATTTGTACCTGATCTGCGTTTAAAGGAGCAATCACATCACCTAATTTAGTCTCCTAATGTCAGAGGCTGCATTTCTCTGGATAATCAGTGAAACAAAGTGATGATTCCAGAGGGAGACTCAAGCTGTGCTTCAAATACAAAACTTCTAAGTGCTGCCCATCCTTGTTCAAATTTTTGTTTCTTTTTCACTGTGGTTCATCTCCCTTTCTGCTTTTCCAGAAGGGAGCTGGGGCACATTTCAGCCAGATGCTGCTCAGGACAGGCAGCAGACAGGGATGAGTGCATCACTGAGCACTCCCAGCCTGACACATGGTCCCTTCCAGCTCATCGGAGGTGAGCAGGGGCTGGAGCCATGAGAGGGAAGCCCTGAAGAGCCATCAGCGCAGTGATTTGGTCAAAAAGCCAGTGCAAATCCCACTACAGAGAGGAAAACACAGAGTTTTCCCATGGATGTAGCATTCCCTGATTCACAGTGAGTCCACCTTGACGTGGCTGCTTCACAGTTGTCCACCCACTGCCCAGTGAAACGTTGGGGTGGGGATGGTGGGAAAGGAAACCCAACAGGAAGCATTGCTGGGTGAGATTTCCTATTCACACCTCTAATTAATGTCAGTGGAGCCGTCAGTGCTGTCGTCACATTAATTACATGTGAGTGACAGCTGCATCAGCTTTGAGAATAAGTACAATTTCACCAGACTGCCAAAAAGGACACGTCTTCAACATAACACAAAGCTGAATGTATGAAGAAATAAATTGTGATTTAATTATTTCAATGTAAAAATAGATTATATTGCAGTAGCAATAGGCAAGATTACAAAAAAAAAATGGGGAAACACACTCTAGGAATAATTATTGCAATGCTTGTGGTAATTACTTACCAGCAGTTTCCTGGAAGAAGCTATAAACATTTCCATGGTGGCCATTAAGCCTTCTAAAACCTTAGGAAGGCACCTCCTGTTCTTCTGGCCTGGACTGCAAAAAAGTTTTGGGAGAACAAATGCACATGACCCACTCATGGTGGCAGCTGCATGACTCTGCCATGGCCTGAGGGTGCTCCACATCCCTTCAGTGCAAAAACCATCCTTGCCACGGAGCCCACCACGGATGGAGAGTCTCCTAAGGGTGATTTAAACCATGCATAGGTTCAGCCAGGTCATCTCAGGAGTCTGGGTGTGCTCTTGGTGGTGGCTGAGGTTGGGTGGAAGGGTCTGGCTGGACAAACACTGAGTCAGAGGAGTCACACAGGGATGAGGATGAGGATGAGCCTTGTCAGAGGGTGCCTGCCCAGGCAGTGTGGGGCTGGGGGAGTGGCACAGGCACACAGGCCTCTGGTGCCTCCATCACAGGCAGCACACAGCCATTCAATTAGAGAAGCACTGAGGTTGGAAAAGACCTCCAAGATCATCGAGTCCAACCATTAACCAGCACTGCCAAGCCCACCACAACATGCTGCAGCATCTCTGTCCCAGCCAAGCTAACTGCAGAGATTTGGAAAGATCCACTGCTGGCAGGGCAGGCAAGTCTGAGGTGTTGTCTTTTTGCTGGCTCCTGACTGGAAGAGGACTATTTCCACTTAATGTCTTCATATGAAAAAAAAAAAAAAAAACAAATCCCAAAGTGCAGAGATCAAAAACTTGCTATAAACAGCATTCTACCACTGCATGTTAACAACATGGAGAATTTAATTTTTTTTCCTCACATTAAGAGACATTTTCCCGGCTGTTAACATCCCCATACTCCTGTGCAGGAGTGCATTACCTCCAACATGGGAAGGCTGACAAGCAGCAAGAGATGTGTAGCTCCCTGATGGTTAAATCTATAGGAAACCTCTGGTGTTTAATGAAACCCCTATGGAGACCTCCATATTAGCCATGGTTTAATGCTCCATAATGGCAGTGAATAATTTATCTATGAGCAACAGCAGCTCCTGGTTCTCTGTGCATTAGGAGTTATTTATGAGGTAATTTTAACAGTTTCACACTGGCTGGTCATTATGTCACTGAGGGCTGACTGTGGCACTTGTAGCCAAGGAGGAAAGAAATATTCCCTATCAGTGGCTAAGGAGGAAACAAGGACCGGGAGCACTTGCAGGGGGTGTGTGCACAGCTGGGAAAGGACAGCAGAGGGAACAGCTGGACAAGAAACCTGCCGAGATCTCTGCACAAACAGAGCCCACTGCTGACCCCAGTGCCACCAGCTCTGCCCCAGGGACCCCCCTGCAGCTCTCATCTTCCTCCTCCTGTGTCCAATGGCACCTTCCATCTCCCTCTTCCTGTGTCTAATTCCAACAGCTGTGCTGTAGAAGATGTTAGAGAGTGAGGGGAGTGTACGGAACAGCCCAAGGACACTGGAGAGCTGGGCTGCCAAAACACAGCCTCCCATTTAGATCTGCTGTGCTCCAGTGAAGGAACATCTACTGCAGTGTCTCACAACAGTGGGAACGGTCACAAGCTGGCCAAACAGGGGTAATTCCTACAGGTAATTCCTGCACTTTCTGGAGAACACAGAACACTGTCCACCCACCTGGCTAGCACTCCCATCTCCAGGTGTGTGCTGCCCACAGGCTGTGGGACCAGAAACCATGGCAAGAGGAAGCTGAGGGCATGGCCATAAACCTGTAGCACAGGATCTCATTGCAGCGTGACAGCAGACACAGGACCCTGGCAGAGGGGGGTGACACCACAGACAGATGGAGAGAGGCAACAAGGCAGCCAAGCTGGGATAAGGATGGAGAAGGTGGCCAACCAACAGCTGGCCAGAAGGACAATGAAAATGGGAGGTATAGGAATGAGGCAGAAAGTGATTAACCCTGGAATTGGGAAATCTACAGAATAGAAAGAGCAAAACCACAAATAAAAACCAGCAGGAGGTGCCACAGACGAGCACTGTTGTGGGGCTGGGGTGTCAGTGACCTGTGCAGGGTGAGGGCTCTGCTGCCAGGCACAATCTCACTAGCTGCCAGTAACACTCTGGCCTTGGTAGGGCAGCAACTGCTGCCACAAGAAACAAACTATTGAATATGGAAAGCAAACGTGTTAACAACCCAGAGCAGGACTGAGGTTAGAAGCAAGAAATGAGCAAGAAGTTGGAAAGAAGAGGCAGAATTTGGAAGCTGATAGTAGTTGTGGCAGCAAAACAAGGAGGTTTCTTGATTGAGATTTGTCGGGTTTATTTCTTCTAAAAGTTTCTTACAGAATACCAACAGCAGCACACGAGAAAAGGGGCCAGATCAAAGCAGACTGCTCCTGTGCTCCAGAGCTGCAGGATCTTCCTCCAGTGTCCCTAAGGCTCGGATTCTGGCTCAGCTCTCTCCACTGGCAGCCCTCTTCCCTACAAAGCACTGCTCAGCCAAACCTGCCAGCTGCATCATGTCAAAAGTGCTGCCCTTTTAGAGAGCTTCAAGTCACAACATGTCCTGAGTTTGTTCTCCAAGCCAGAATTGACCCATCCTCTTCCTTCCTATCTCCCAGAGCTCTGCAGGTTGTGCTAAATCCAGTGGCAGATGTGCTGCTGCACAAAATTTCCGAGCAGATGTGCTCAGTGAGAAGGTCCTGCAGCTAAACTGTTTTTTCAGACTGGAAGTTCACATCAGGAGAATTTACTGAAGGAGAACATAACTCCTCAGCTGTGCATATGGGTTTGCTGAAGCCAGTTAAAACACATTTGCTTATCACAAGGAGCATCATCTGGCTGCTGGATTCAGCCCAACAGAAGTGCTAAAAATAAACCTCGTTTCCACTGTCCTTTTCCCCACATGAAAACTTCCAGCACTGTAGAGTTCTGCACAAGGTGTGTCCCTGCCATTTGTCCCATTCCCTGTGCATCTTATCAGGTGTGTGCTGTGGATAAACTTCTGAAATTTCAAGACCTTATTCCAGTGTACTGGCTCTCATCCTTCTTCAAACAACAGAAGACACCCTTAGCACTCCTAAAATAATCCTTTTTCCACAGCCCTATTCACAGAAACAGCTCAGACACTTTTGCTGAGCCCTTAGAAAAGAGACAGACTAAGACAGGTACCCAGCACAGAAATTTTCAGCTTAAACTGTTTGTTTAAAAGAGGACAAAAGGGTCTTTTAATGGGGAGTGCTGGGCCAGCACAATTGTGCATTGTGGCTCTGGTACATATCCAAGCTGGCTGATATCTGGGCTCAGGGAAGAACTCCTTAACATGCAAATAGTTCTGTGAGCCAAAAAATATACTGCAAATATCATGAGGAAAAGTGCTATTTTAGATAGCAAATCTGCAGGAAGAAACTCAGAGATTTCAGAATTTACTCAGCAGATCAATACCTCTAAACTGAATCCATAAACTTCCCAGAGAAAACCCCTCCTGCTACACCCTGCTATCCCTTTTTACTTTTTTTTGCTATATCACAAATCTGCCATAGATACTGCCTGAAAAGTCATAATGCCCTGAAAATACCAACTCTAGATTCCCAAAGGATTTTTCTGAAATTACTCTCCATTCTTTCAATGAGAAATAAACCTGCACAACAGCTTCCAGTTAGACTCCTCATTTTCTATTAATTGATATTACCTGGCCAGAGGAAGGCCAGTGCAGAGTGGACAAGTCCATTTTGTCACTCACCTGAGCCCCCTCAGCCTTTTTACACTGAATCACTCAGCATTATGTGTTAATTACACTGCTCCACGTTTGCCCCAGTTTGGCAATTCTTTATTAAAACCCTCCCACCATATTTTCTACAGGCAGCCTTTGGTCACACAGCTCCCAGTTGTCTAATGCTGTGCTTTGAGCCACTCCCCAGACCTGCCCAGGTGTCTGTGAAGCAGCAGAGAGTCTCACAAGCTCAGACTTTCCTACCCCACCTGTATCAAAGCTGGACTTTGCCATTTACAAACCCTGACCTGGCACTGAGCACATTTTCATCCAGCACAAGCAAGGAGCTTTCTAGAAAACAGCAAGACTCTCCTGGTGCACAGACAGTACATTATTTTATCTGATTTTACCCAGAGAGAGTAAAAGCCTGAATCACCTTCTTTTTTCACTGCTTCAGAGAGGAAGACTTGGCTAAAGAAGTAATGAGAAAGCCCAAAAGCAAAACCCTTCGATGTACAAACCTTTGCTTCACCATCCTTTTCCCTTTCCTGAACACCAAACTGCACAGATGTACCTAGGAGAGTCACTTCCATGTCTCTCCATATGTTTGGCTGAGCATTAACACTTCTCTCGTTCTTGTGGACTTTCTGCTGAAATTCAAGGTAACATCAGGCAGCAAGGAAACACATCCAGCAGTGCTGTGCTGACGTCAAAGGTGGGATAGGAGGGATGGCATTTTCACAGGGCTCTGCTTGACAGCAGATACCTGGAACAAACTTGTACTGGGAAGAAAAGTAATTTCCTGACATTTTCAAATCAAGAGTATTCAGAAACAAGTTGGAATAATTGCACACTGCTGGGAAGATTTAACCTTGGAGTGGGTTCAGCAAACTCCATTTTCTTCCATTTTTTTCCTGTGATAGCACAAACAATAGCTCTCTAGTACTTTTAAATATTTTTAAGTGGTTAGAGAGAAGTCACTCTAGTTGGAATTGCAATATATATAACTGCAGTGACTCACACTGTGGAAATTATTCATTTACACCTTTAAACTGGGTACTTTTACAGAGCTGACTGCTACTGCAATCAATGGAGGTGCTTCAGTGCATTTAAACATTTCCCCATCTGCCTCTGTAAGTCTTCTGGTTTTACAACATTCCTTAAAATCAGGGGTTTGCCTGCCTTTCATGCAAGCTATGGACAAGAATAAGTGAGAGCTAAGATACATTCATGCAATAAAACACAGATGCTCACTGAACATTTGGAAGGGGAATGAACTGTGTCAATTTTATTGAGGCTCTTGTGGACCAGGGTCACAAAGTCCATTGCAGCCCTGCTGTGCTTCTGCCCCAGCTCCCCAGAGGTGACATAACTCACCTGGGCTGTGCCCAGGGCAGTGACAACTGGGGAAACTTGTGTGACACCTTCCTGTCCCAGCTCCAAACTGCTTCAGCTGCATTGGAGACAAATTCTGTATACTTAGAAACCCTCATATTAATCTCCAGGCACTCATAGAATGGGGGGAAATAGCAGGAAATCAATGTCAATCCACCCTCCCTCCTAATAGTTTTATGGATCTCCATGTCCTCCTCTGCTGTTTCTTTTCCAGGGTGTCATAAAGGGAGTAATAGTGGTACAAACGATCAGACCTATTTAAAAACAAGATATTATGGTTTTTTAAATCTACAGCAACTGCAACAACCCCCTACAGAGTAACATTTGTATAAACTGTTGATGAAAAGGAACTTTTATGGGAAGTACAGGAGGAGAAAAATCAGTATATTTCCAGCTAATCAGATGAAAACAGTAACTACTATGTAATTATTGCAAGAAAGTTGTTCCATCTGTACTCAGGCAAAACTTTGCAGCATCTCTGCTATTTAAATCTGCAATTTGTCCTTGCTACAGATATAAAATATAACCATGACATGAGAACAAATGAGAAATGATGCCTTGGGGGAGAATAAGTTTAGGCTGGAAATTAGAAGGATTCCAGCAGTAAAAGGAATGAAGTATTTGAGCATCCTTCAGCTTGGAGTAGGAAGAATAAAAAAGCCTAGGTCGTTTTGTCTAGTGTGTCATTAACTTCACCTGATCCAACACAAAAAAGATTTGCAGCTGGCTGTAGAAATTTGAGCTTTTGGACCGAAAGCCACGAGTCCATCTGAGCTGCTTGTGAATCCAAATCAACGTGTGGGCTCATAAAAGCAGCCAAGGGAGGTCTCCAAGGAGCCCTTCGTGGGCAGGTGTGTGCATAACTCAAACCCTGGTGTGACCTGTGGCTGCTGTTGGCAGCCAGAGCTGTGGCAGAAACCCAGGGATGTGTTCCCCATGGGATTGCTGATTCCCAGGGAAGCACAGTAAAGGCTTAGCCAGGGCTCTCAGCCAAGGTGTGCACACTTGAGAAAGCCCAAACTGACATTACCTGGACCAGATAAACTGAGCTTTCGTTTCCAAAGCTGCCAGCATTCACTTTTGTGAGAGTGACACTTGGAGAGGAAAAAAGAGCTTTTGTTTTTGACCTTCACAACAGGAGGCAGAAGCCCATGTCCAACAAATGATGTGCAATACCCTTAAAGCTCTGTGTGTGTGTGTTGATTGTAGGTTGTATTTTTAGTGGCTATTTATTTTTTTGAGCTCTGGAGGAGTTCCAGGTTACATGAAAGCTATCTCCAGCTGAGGCACAAAAAGATCAGAGCAAAGAAGCAGAGAGTAATTCTGTTGTGTGATTATTTGACCTTGACCCTCTAATTGCAATGGAGAAAAGGCCACTGAAAATGCCTTTGAGCCCGTGCAGTTTGCAGGTACCCAGCAGGATGCAAGACACTCCATGCCAAAGCACAGCCATGCAGTTAAATAACAATCAAAATAGTCAATATTTGCTGTGACAAACATGGGGAAGGGAGCTTGTGACGCAGGAGGGTGAGAGCAGTGTGGGAATTGTTCCACTGCTGCTTTTGATTTAAGCAGTTTAGCAATTAACATTATTTCTAATCGCTGCTCTTATAGACCTGACCTGGCAGAAGGAAGAGAGATTCCCCACCTGACAGAGATCACAGCCAAAGGCAGGAGGAAATCCAAATGAAAGGTGGAGGTGAAGAAGGTGCTGTCATGGCCATGTGAACCTGCACCTCAGAAACAGGATGGATTAATAAAGGGATTAATAAAGTGCTGTTCTGAGCCAGAGAGGGACGTGGAGGAAGACTCAGCTCCTTGCCAAAGAAGGTTAAGAGGATCCATCAGTTATAGAGAACTGTTTTAATTTAACACCTTTATCAGGACAGGCTTTTGAGAAGGATCGATGAGAAACATTGACAGCAAACACAGAAGACCACAGCAAGTGAACAACATTAAATGTGTTTGGCTCTATTGTGCCCACTGGCTTCAGGGGTTTGGATTCAATTCTTTCCTGATGGGACAGCAGATCAGGCTGGCATATAATGCCCACTCTGACTATAAAACAGAAAGGATCTTTATTGTTGCTATGTAACATCCTAGCATTGCAATTATTTGACGACTTTATGCCCCCAATGCCCCTCAGTTTATTTTGCTGTCTGCTAGCTGGAGCACCAGCTTCTGCAACTTCACTCACTTTCAGTCAGCATCACATTGCTGTCCTTCCCCTTTGTGTATGGGCAGAGTATTGCTGCCTCCAGACCAAAAATAAACCCCACAAACCAAAAAAACCCCGCACAGCAAACCCCCCAAATCCCTGAGGCCCCCATTCATCATCAGCACTTCATTCTCAGGACAAGGCTCACACCATGGAGCTGCTTCTCCATCTGGAAAGCAGCAGAGCTTTTGCCTGATGTTTTGTTTTCTTCAGTGACAGTTTTATTACATGAAGAAAAATGCATAATTGTATTTGCAACACTTGGCATGCCACTTGTGAGGTAGTGAAAAAGGATAAAAGTTGCATCAGAACTGATTCAGCTACAGACCAAGCCATCCCTCTTTTCTCTCCCACAGCCTCCCTCCTGCCCCTCTCATTCCTTCTGTAACTATCTTCTTATTTCTCTTATCTGCCAGTGTTTCACATAGAAAAAAAAAATCGTCTGGGAAGACCTTTAGGCATCTTCAGCTGGGCTCTACTGTGCAAGGCACCACCAACAGGTGGCTAAAAGAAATTAGACACCTTGCTTTTTATAACAGTTCTTTACACTGCCAACATACTTTGAAACACTTTCACAAAACTCTAAGTAGTACCACTTTGATAAAAAGAAAAGCAGATATATGCACAGTGATCTTTAACTCCCTTGCCTCCACAAATCTTTAAGCTCCTGCTGGAATTTACAGTGCCACAATAGTTATCAGCCTGTGAGGGGGCTCAGCAACAGAGAAAACAGAGCTAAGCCTTAAGAAAAGGGGTTTCCACGACTGAAGAAATAACATCTCTTTCCATGCTCAGTGTAAATAATGCTGGGTTCAGTGGAGACCCCTTGGGAAGGGAATCAATCCCACCCACAGGAAATAAAGTGGTGCCATTTGTATGCTAAAGGAAGAGCAGCACAAGCCAGTTACAGTAATGACCCATAAAAGTGAAATCACAGGAGCAGGGCTCTGTCTCTTCAATTTATACCTCTCCACTGGTAAATAATGGGGACTCTTGCTGTTTTTCTCTTTCTTGTACAAGAGTTCCCATCATCTGAGCCAGAATTGAAAATGCAAAGTAAAACAGATGTTTGACAGAGCCTGGAACTGTAGCTCTCTGCACCTCAAAGGGAAAGGTAACAGTTTGCATTTAAGACCTGTCTAAATAGGGAACTTGTTAAAAGGTCACCAGCCTTCACCAGTGCTGAGATACAGAAGTGTCACCCAGTGCTCGGTTCAGTGCCAGAAATGCGTTAACATCCCAGTCAGATCTCAGCTGAAATGCCACTTTCTCAGCTGGAGTTTGGAGAGCAGTTACAGCCCATGCCTGCTTTCCAAGCTGGCTTTGTGGAGATCCTCCCCCAGTGGAACATCCTGCCCTGTGTATGGACAGGGAACAGGGTCTGGGGCTGTTTTCCTACCCAGCATTTGAACCTTCACAGCTCTGCACGTGTGCTCCTGTAACAGCTCCAGCTTTCTGTCCTGGGAAACACTGGCACAGGGTGCCCAGAGCAGCTGTGGCTGCCCCTGCATCCCTGGAAGCATCCAAGGCAGCTGGACAGGGCTTGGAGCTGCCTGGGACAGTGAGAGGTGTCCCTGCCTATGGCAGGGGATTTGGAACAGGAGCATCTTTAAGGTGTCTGCAACCCAAACCGTTCTGGGATCCAAAAGGAGGAGCAGGGAACAGCAGAGGAGACACCTGAGGGGTGCAGGAAGGACAGGCTGCCCTGCACCAGGGGCTGAAGGGAGGCACAGGGCCAGGGAGAGACAAACAGGTCAAGCAGATGCCCCAGGAGAGCCCACACAAGGGGAGGAAGAGTCAAGGCTGGGCAAAGCCAGCAAGGAGTAAGGCCAGGCTTACCACAGCACAGCCCTGTCCAGGGAAGGAGGGAGATTAACAGTCTGAGTTTAAATGCAGCCCCCAGGCAAGGGCTGGAGGCCCAGGTTAAGCTCAGCAGGACAATTAGAGCCTGTTAGGACCCTGTCAATAGCAGCCCTAACACATTTGCCTTGCTCTAATATCCCAGTCCTGGTGCTAAGGGAATTTGCATTTTGTTTCTGCATCTCTCTGGAGGATCAGAATTTTTCTCTGCATTATGTGAAGGAAAATGTGGGTCCCTGAGACATAAATCTCTGCTGTAGAATTTTCTCTGTGCACTGCACATTTCAGGTGTAAGACCTGTGCTGGTCCATGGACACCCCTGCCTTACTTTTGACTCACCAGGGCTGGCCTGACCCCCCAGCTCAGTGGGACACAGATCCTGCTCAAGGCTGCTTGTTCCAAGCAAACCCAGTTGGGTTTGATTCTTCATGTCTTTGTCCAGTCCAGGAAGAAATTGAGATTCCCTCTTTTTGTAGCCCAGAACTGACCCATGAGCTACAGAGCACAGGTCCACAGCAAACCCATCACTGTTTCCTTGAAGGAAACTTTTTCTCTGTATTGACCTTCATTTGCACCACACTGGGCAGCACAAAGAAAAAAGCTGCAGAGAGGTGATGGGAGGAGGTTAAAAAGCTGGCCCAGAAGGGCTTCATCCCAGTGGCAGCAAGGAGTACTTGTACCCTGTTCACCAGTTTGTAGCTGGTGTGGAAGCCCCAGCAGGGCTTGGAGACAGATCACCCATCTCAGGCAGACATTTATGCCAGCAGTGGGACCAGGCAGTGCAGAGCAGCAGGGGTCATGTCTAGGGTGAGCTGGGGTGTGTGGGGATGGGATCTGGGGTGTCTGGGGATGTTAAGGCACACACAGCTTTGTGGCATCCATTGGGGGATAGAAGTGAAGCCTCCATCTGATGCTGGAGCTCATATGAAGCCAGGAAAAATAGAATCAACATCAGTTTTGGGGTGGATGAGCAGCTGCTGCAGGTGGGAGTTGTTTCCCAAATGGTGCCGCTTTTCTCATGGGGGCTTGTTACACTTTTATCAATTAATCAGACTCACCCAAGTCACTTAAACACCCCCATGAAGCTCAGAGTCTGACACAGAGCCCTTATGGATCTAAAATAAGCATCACAAAAGTGGTTGTCTGTTTTTTTTCCTGAAGACTTTTCATAAGTAACCAAAGAGCACAATGAAATTATAAAACTGAAACAAAAAAATGCCCAAGAGACATTTTCATGTTTACCTTGTGTGCATTAAAATATATAATGAGGCTTTATGAAATAGGCTGTGCTTCTCCTGCAGACATTCATGATGTGTAATAGGGCTCATTTGAATTGGAGAAAAGAAAAGTCTTGGAATCACTCTAGACATAATCTTGGAGCTATTCCAGTAAATTCAATTTATTTTGGACTATGCATGTGGGTCTGACTGAGCCTTGGAAGGTTCGGGAGGATTTTTGGAACCTCTGTGTCAGACTTTTATCTCTCTTACACAAGCGGGAACCTGAAACACTTCGATTTATATTGATATTCACTTCAGCTTTACATCTGGCTGCATTAAGCAAAATCATACTTTGGCTCCATCCCTACATGTTTTCCTTTTTTTCAATGTAGATGAGAGGGAAAGACAATGTTACAGCTCTTCATATGCAGTGTATTCAAATGACATTTATGTTTAAAAAATGTAAAAAAATTTTAAAAGGGACAAATAGCAAAATATTTTCTCCTCTTTTAACTTAAGTTTCTCATTTAAGTCACTTAAGGTCTTGGAGCACAGGACGAAACTGCCTTCCAGTGACCACAAAGACTTTGAACTGGAGACAGTTGCATTTGCTACTTAACTTTTCCTGAAGAAGTCTGTTTCCTGAGCTTTGTGGCAGTCCCATGTCTTTATCATGTGGCAGGGCTTTTTCTTTCATCTAAATAATAATACAGAGAGAGGCAAAGCACATGTGTGACTCCTGCATCACAGGATGCACAGGGCCTGGGGGAGCCCCAGGAGATCTGGGGCTGGTTTATCTCCTCACCCAGGGTGGGATCAGCCCTCTCTGCCAGGTGCCAGCCACAGGGAATGGTGCCAAAATTCAGTGAGGTGCCCCAGGATCCAGCAGCAAGGACTATGAATTTTAACATGCAATTACTGTTGCTTGGGACTGTTTCATTAGAGATGGACTTTTTTAATAGAGGTGCCATGGGCAGGAGATGCAATTATCAGCAGTTCAGCCCAAGTGAGCACAGATGGGGAGAGCTTGGGAGTGTTACTGCAGCTTAGTTTCTACAGAAAAAATCTGGACAGGAGGGGTAGAAACTCATTACTTCTGCATTTTAAAAAAAATTTTATGCTTTGACTCAGATAAAGAGGTTCTGCTGCCTTTTGCCAGTCAAAGAATTTCATCCCTAGAGGCTGATGTATCTCAACCACAAAATGGAAGCCAAGCCCACCAACACACCCACTAATGAACTGAAGTTTATTTTTCTTTGCTGGATGCAGTTTACAATAATTCTTGATCACTTGACAACAAGTTTGGGTGCAATACTCCCCTTACAATGGTTACCCCAAAAAACTCTCAGCTCCCTTTAGGGCAGCAGTTTTCTACAAACCCTCCACCAATTGCACAACTATAATTGCTTTTCCAGCAGGGACCTGCTGGAGAGAGTTGGGTCTGGCTGCCAGGTGTCTGAAGATCTGAATATATTGCCATGGTTAAGAACCAACGTGATTATGCAAAGCAGAGCTCTGTGCCTGTCTGGGAGTGCAGGCGGGTGTGGAGATGAACCGAGCACAGGAGCCTTCCCTGAAACGTGACTGCCTTTCCTAAGAGAGTGAAAAATTTCTGCTGTCAAGAAAATGCTCACAGAGTGCTAATGGAAAGTGGAATCTGAGCAGAAATTAAGGTTCAACCAGATTGCACAGGCTGGATCCTTAGTTGGTATAAATCTGTGCATACAGTGGATCTGACTGCAAGTCTACTCCAGGCTGGGCTCATCCATCCCGAGCTTGTTCTTTCCACGTGCACAGCAGCACAGAGGCTGGGTGGATATCTGCACAATCAGGACCCATCCCATTATCATGCTGCCTGCAGGCACGGCTCCAAAAATAAAGTGCTTTGTGTATCTCAGAGCAGCCTGGAGCTGATGCAAGCAAAGGCTCCTTCCCAGGCCATACTCATCGCGTGAACAAACCAGAGCTGGGACAGGTTTTATAGAATAGGTTTATCTCTTTCTCATATTTCTTCCTCCTCCACTCCCTCTCCCTCTACAAATATGCCTTGGTGGGACTAACACAACATTGACAACTCCAGAAAGTGTGGAGTTGGAAAGTCAGTGATACTTTAGGAAGAGACAGTGAGAGACAGAGCAAAGTGTGAGGAAGGGGTGGGTCCAAGGAGGCCACAGAAATAACAGATCCATCTCAGCAGCTGTGCTTTGATAAAAAGTGACTTCCCAAAATTTTCCCTTTGCTGAGACACCAGTGTTTCATGCTGGTGGATGTGACAGCCCATAAAAACGAGAGGGAAGGGGAACACCCCAGGAGCTGAGAGATGCAGAGCAGTGGCAGCCTGAGAGGTGTAAAGTGACTGCAAGATGCCAGCAGAGGAGAGGAGATGGGCTGTGATCTGCTCTGTGATTTCATGGAACACTTGCTCCAATGTGCAGCCACCTGCCAGGGGTGCCACGGGCCACCTGCTGCTCCTGGCAATTGCACACAGGCAGGTGGCAAAGGAGGGAATGGGGAGGGAGGGGCAGGATGAGAGTGGGGCAGCTTTGAAAGTCCAGGCTGGTTCCAAGCAGTGGGGCACACGTGGGAGGAGGTGGAGGTGGATGTCTCTGCACACCTGTGGAGATCCACTTCACCGTTTGAAGTGAGATGTTTTGTGGAAATGGAGAAAGGGAGAGGTGGAAAAAACACGTCAGGGATGTCTGGAGTTGTGGATGCACCAGCAGCAAACAGCAAGAGTAAATAACTCAAGTAAAGTTTGCCAGGAGCCCTGAGCTCTGCCTGGACAGAGCTGGGGGCACACAAGCCCTCTTCAGAAAACATGCCTGGTTTCCCAGCAGCCAGGTTATTTAAAAATGCTACCTCTGGCCCTCCACAGGCCATCCTGTTGTCTGTGAGTAGGCAGCACCTCACTCCAAGTGGGGAGGGCACCATTAAGGGCATCCACTGAACCAGGAGAGACAAAACCAGAAGGAGACAGTGGGGGATTGCAGAGTCCAGCTCAAGGCTCTGGCTCTAACATTCCCAGCAGTGAAAGGCTCTGCCTGGGACCAGCCCATTGCACCCCAGTGGGAGAGAACTGGGACTGCACTCTGGGGCCATAGGACCATCCCCTAAGGCTGTTACTGCCCAATGTCCCACATGCTCCTACTTAGAAATTACTGGAACAAACCCTGGCTCCTCTCCTCCAAACAGGAGTGAAAAGATCATTTTGGCTCCCTGATGACTGGCTCAGAGACATATCATTTTTAGAAAGCTTTCCAGGGTCAGTAAAGATGAGGCATTCAGTGAAGGGACTGAGGATGAAACTCTGGTGCCTCAGGGGTTAATGGAATCTTTGCACAGTGCTCTGGAGGGCCAGGATTTCATGCTGCATTTCCAGGGTGTGAAATAGTGTCTCATTATTTTCCTGATACAAACACCACAGCACACAGCTAACAGCAGCCAGAAAATGGTTCTTAGTGGATACTGACCATAAAGAAAAGTGAAATAAATACTTATTTTCCTTTAGGCATGCAGACAAGCCATAAGCATTCAGCCAGCTGAGACTCCACTGGGCTCACAAATGTCAATGAACACACCATGCCCATTTGTTACCCAGTCACTGCCCTTTGTTCTGAATTTCCTCTGCTCTGACTGACCACTGCACTCCCCAGTCCTGTTACACTTTCACAGTGCTCCAGGGCACTCACACAGATGGGATTCTCACTCCAGCCCTCTTGGCTGGATACAAATTAAAGAAACTTTAAATTCTTACCTTTTCAGGAGTATTTTCTGTGGGCAGCTCTGGAAAGTAACACTGAACTCGCCAGAGAACTGAAAAAGGATTCAAACCTGAGGGAGGCAAAACTGCCACGTCCATCATGCAACACAAGCTCTGCCCTGGTCTGGGATCCCTCTCCAAGTTATCCAAGCTTCCTTCCTAACCACTGTGTGCTCTACCTCTGTCAGCCCTGTTTTGATATCTAGCATTAATAAATATCTGTAGATTGTTTTGTCCTCCTTTACAAATCCAGAATACCAAGAGCTATCACACAAGTGCATCCAAATTTAATTTTTTTTTTTACACCCTGCTTCCTCTGAAAGATCTGAGTGCTGCTGTGGAGGTGAAAGGACCTGCCTGTTCTCACAGCATCATTTCAGGGAGGTATCATTAACCCCACTCCACCTGACACACCAAAGGAGAGGATCAGTGGGTGTCTGAGGCAAAACAGCCCAGAAACCCCAGTGCCACACTCTAGAATATATTCAATGGGATGTGCATTAATGCAAAATTAATGGAGATCCATCACTGTGCAGTGGCATTTGCTAATGGTGCTTTATAAGCTAATAAATAATACACAACACTAAAACAAACACGATTTTGATAGCTGAAATCCCTTCTAGTGACAATAGCTTCTGCCAGTAGAGAATTTGGCTCTCTAATTCCAAGTAAACACAATTAAAGTAATATAACAAAATAAGCAACTGACAGCTCAGCTTCTGAGATTGGACTGTCCCCATTTAAATATAGGTTGAGACTCCATCAATGTGGTTGTTAAGGATTTCTTGTCTTCTGGTGCTCCGAGGATTAAAGGCAATGCAAAGGGAAGAAGGTAGGGGATAATAACAGAAAATGCAGGTTTCTGGGGGTTTGTGTGTGTTTTATCCCTCCAATCTCTAAACTTTGTCATATTGCCACATTATCCCAATCCAGCCAGGCCATGACCATTCCACTGGCATTGTTAAAATGGCATTAAAAGGAGAGACTGCTGGAAGTTTTTTTCTGTTAGGGTGAGTAAAACAACATTCCTCTTTATCCTTTTTCTTGGAAAACCAACATCTTTTTGCCTGAACTCTTTCCTAACCAAGTCAGTGTGGACAGGCACCTGCTGTGAGAAATTGCATCCCAAATACTTTGAATGTGGCAGAATCACAGGGAGTTTACAGTGAGATGTGTTTGGGGCTCAGTGACAGCAACAACCCTGCATGAGGAAGTGCTGAACAGTGGATGGATATAGACAGAAATAAAATTAAAGATTGATTTTTTCATTAATTTTAAGGAGTATGAAACATTTCATCTAAAAGGAGGGATGTGGTTGAGTCCAGAGTGGTAAACAAATTAATTCAGTACTTAGTTACTACATTAAAAAAGCCAACTAAAGAAACTACAGATGACATAACCTTCAGCTGAGCCAGGCCTCGGCTGTTTGTATTTGATATGCCAATAAATAACAAAAATCTCTCTGTAAAACCTGAACCCACATTCAGGTATGAATTTCAGCCCAGATATCAACTGCTGACACCTAATTAGGTGAAACTGAGGAAAGAGATGTTTCCACTGATTGAAAAAGCACAGGAAAGGGAAGATAATACCATTATTGTTCCATGGAGAGGGAAGAGAGGGAAGAAGGTAGGACATGGCAGTGCTGGATGTGGGTTGGTGTGGCCCAAAGGGAGTCACAGCCCCCTTCAGCTCTCATTCTATGGCAATGCACAGCTGGCAGATGTTGTGAGTCCTGTGATACATATAGAGCTGTTGGGTTCATCTGCTACAAAGAGGAAGAGAAAGGTCAGAAAATTTTCAGGGAACAGCTGTGAATGTAAATGTTAAAAAAATCGGATTAAACCTTAAAAAGAAATTTTTACCTGTGCTGAAGAAGAAGCACAGGGTGCCCAGAGCAGCTGTGGCTGCCCCTGGATCCCTGGCAGTGTCCAAGGCCAGGTTGGATGGGGCTTGGAGCAGCCTGGGACAGTGGAAGGTGTCCCTGCTCATGGCAGGGGTGGAACAGAACTGAAATTTGAAAAATCCAGAATTTGCTCCTAAGCTCAAAGGAATCTCTTGGGGACCATCAGCAGCCAGTGGAGTCCCATGACAAACACAGATATATGGCCCAGTTTGCTGACATGACCTTATTCAGTGAATATTTTATAATCCCAGCATTATTTGCACCACTCTTCCAGCTCTGACCTTAATAAATCCCACATCCCATATTTAAACCTGCAGCTTATCAATCATCTTAAAGGTCTTTTGCAACCTAAATGATTCCATGATAAATGCAGTCAAAGCTGAGCTACATCCGTGGACATGCAGCAATCTGGTCTCCTGGCATGATCATCTTTAAATGAAAATTAAGCTTAATACTGTACATATTTTTCATGCACAATTATGCCACTGTCTTATGAAAAATAAATCTGGCCTAGCAGGTCTGTCTTAAGGTAGCTGATGGTGGCTCTGCCTCAAAGTACCTGATGGTGGTTAGATCTGTGGATAAAAGATAAAGCTAAAAGACAGCTTGAAATCAGAAAAGAAAAAAAAAAAGAGATAAAATGCTTCAGAGAAGTGTCCACAGAACTCTTAAGATCCAACTCTGCCTAGAAATGCCAAACTGACTTAAATTGGAGGATCACATCGTAATCCCATCTAATTAATGTTTGTCCTCCTGCTGTAAACTGCCAGATTATCATTAGTTCATCTTTTGTATTTCCAAGAGAAACTCATTACTCTGGGAGTGAAACGTTGGGAAATTGTTTACAATTGTGTTACCGAGAGCAGTAGGCTAATTCCATCTACTAATTAGCCCTACCGACATAAGTGTAGGTAGAGAGCTATAAATAATAGCAGCGATGTGTGCTGTGCTGGCACCCGCTCTCCAGGGCTGTGCAGCAGCGGCAGCTGCCCCCTCTGGTGGCCTCTTAATGGGATTTTACTCAAACCACCTGAAAGGATCCTAAAAATCCTCCTTTGCCTGGAGCAGAAGAGGAGCGAGCAGCAAGGCAGGTATTCCTGTGCTCCTTTCTGCACCTTTGTGTGGCCACCAGCTGATGCTGTCCAGCCTGTTCTGACACTGCTGGGAGAGAGCTGCTGCTGTGAAGGGGTTCTGGGGGAGGCAGAGCTTGTGGGGGGAAAAAAACCCCTTTGTTTTAACCTGGAAGGTGTTGTGCAGGTTCCAGGCAGGAGCTACCTGAGATCAGCTCAGTTGGTTAAAGAGTGGTGCTAAAAACACCAAGGTTGAGAGCTGGATCTGATGATCCTTGCAAGTCAGAATGTTCTGTGATCCGGAAATAAAGACTAAACATTTCAAATGGATTTTAGAAATTAAAAAAAAATAATGATAAAAAACAAAAAGCCCGGAAAAAAATAAACAAACAAAAACAAATAAAGAACACCCACGCGCACAAAAAAACAAAACAAAACAAAACAAAACAAAAAAAAAAAAAAAACCAAAAACAAAAACAACAAAACAAAAACAAAAACAAAAACGTGACACTGTAGAATAACAAAATAATTTGGATTAGAAGGGACCCTAGAGATCATCTGGTTCCAACCTCCCTGATGTGTACAAGGACACCATCCACTAGACCAGTCTGTAATGGGTTTTGTGCTGTTGGTGTCTCCAGACCCCTTAACTCCACCACTGCCCCAGGGTGGGGTGTTGCACACCCCCTTTGCCCTCGGCTGTTTGCAGCTTTCAGGAGCAGAGGTTGAATTTCACATTCATTAAAGATCAGACTTGGACAAAAAGAAACACAACAAGAGAAAAATCCTGCCTCTCTTTCAGGTGGGTGAACTAACTAAAAGGCAGGGCTGGCCCATGCAAACTAACATAATCTGTGTTATTTTATTTTAAACTGACTTCCAAAAACCTACAGTATTTCTGTGCTGCCTGTTAGCTTTCCCTCCATGAATCTTGCTCTTCTCCACACAGAATTCCCTTCATATAGCAGGGAGTCTATAATGTACACCCCAGAGAGCTCCTTGGGATTTGGGGATTGATTAGAGATTTATGTGTGAATTAAAACAAGACTGACAGGTGCTAAATATGGAGATGGAAGTACTTTCCTCAGGGAAGTGTTCCAGGCTGTGGAACTTCCACGGAGAAGAGCAGGTCTAAGGAAAGTCCAGCTGGGATCAGAGGGAGCCTTCCTTTGGTGCTGTAGAGAGCCAGGACTTCCCCAGGATGCTGGGTGCCTCTCAAGGCCTCAGTCCCTAGAAATGAAGACTGCAAAGCCCATGTTCTTCCTTGGATATGGCAGAAAAATGGCACCTGTTTGGGGAAAACAGGAAAAGATTAGTGCACAATTGAAATGCAATCTTTTAGTCTAAGCCAGCATTTATTTCATGTCTGGTTTCCTTTGTCAATGACTTCAGGGATATCTGGGATGTTAGAAAGGGAAGATGAATGATGCTGTAACACCAAGGTGTACACTAAAAAAAGAAGTCCAAGAATGTTTTTCCTTAAGGCATTGAAATATGCAGAAAGGAACAGCTGCCATCCTAAACCACTTTAAATATTAGTCACATCATTAACCACTTATTTTCATCATGTTTTCACATGGTTTTCAGTTTGCACACTTTGTCACAGCCAGAATTTCCTGGCAAAGAGCATGGAATTGGCCAAGTGACTCAGCCAAACTGGAGTCCTCATTACAATGTTCCCAGCACCAACTGCCTGGAACCATTTAATAAGATGGAATTGCTGTTTGAATGACACATATAATCAAAATTTTCATTTGTTTTCAGAAAGAAAATCCATCTAATCTCCAGCAGAAGAGAATGGAAGTGGTTTTGAGGCAGGCAGTCCATGTTCCACTATCAATTTAGATGCAATTCAAAATATAGGATTTGCCTTAATGGATTGTCAGGTCTTAATATAGAAGGAGAATGAAGGTATAAGAAGAGTTATTGAATGAGAAAGAAAGACTATATTAAAAGACAGCAAAAAAATAAGAGAGGGGAAATAAAAGGTATATTTTTATGGCTGAAACCAGGAACTATTACATATGGTGGGATTTTTCAAAACCCTTCGGTCACTTATTATATCCAGACCATTTTCCTGCTGCAGCAGAAGTGTTCCCTGCAGTCCATGATCCAATTTGCCAGGCAGTTTTCAATGACCCATGAAAGACATTAAAACAGTCCCTACATGGTTATTACATCACTCCAGTCTCCAAGATGAGATCATATAATTTTCATTACAGGGGAAACCCTCCATCCAAAGTGGATGCTTGGACAAGCAGCCAAAAGGAAGATGTTTATTGCTTTTCCTGCTGGTTTAAAATCTGTAACATTGATTGTTTCTATCTTGGTACTTTGACCTTTCCTCTTCATTGTCGCTTTCTGGGGAAATCTGTATTCTTCTCCCAGTGCTCAAATCCCAACATTTTGTGTTTTTGCTGTCTGCTCACTCTCTCATGTCATCTCAGCTTTAATCATATATATTCTTTAGGAGAAAAAACCAATAAAATTACACCTCTTCTTGCCCACACCTTTACCTCATTCACAGACCTGCTAAACTAGGGGTTGTCCATGGCAAACAAAGATATTTCCCCCAAACTTCCTGAAGACACCAGAACAGCATGGGATGGCACTTCAAACCCCTGGATCCCCACTGCAAAGCCTCAAGGGCTGGTCCATGAGCCGTGGTGACCCCAAGGATGATGCTGTGAGATCTCAGCAGCTCTGTTGGGGCCCTGCAGCCCTTCCAGGTGTGTGGCACGTGCCTTATGGCACAATGAATTTTAGGATGCGCTTTACAGGGCCACATGTTTGCCTGGGAACTCCCTGGTGTTGCTGATCCTGCCTGCCTTTCTCCTGTTGGCATCCAGCTCTTGGCCAGACTGCCTGGCCCAGATGTTCTCCTGTTCCTTGTTGGAAAGGTGCCCAGATTCTCCACATTCTTCCTAATGATCTTCCTCCCCATGGGGCACTTTCCTGATTTGGTGCAGATTTTATGACCACATTTTCCAATAGCTCACACTTCTTCCCTCCTCCCCAGCCTTGAAGGGAGCTAGAAGAGGAAGAGAGATTATTTACAAGAATATTAGTGACAGAACAAAGGGGAATGGCTCCAAACTAGCAGAGTAGGTTTAGGCTGGATATTAGGAAGAAATTCTTCCCAGTGAGGGCGGGGAGGTGCTTGAGTACTTAGTCCAGAGCAGCTGTGGCTGCCCCATCTCTGGAAGTGTCCAAGGCCAGGTTGGACAGGGCTTGGAGCAACCTGGGACAGTGGAAGGTGTCCCTGCCCATGGCAGGAGTGGAATGAGATGTGCAAAGGTGGTATCTGTACCACTTAATCAGTGGCTTGTCTTCATTTTCTTTTGTCTTCACTCAGAGTCAGGATTAAAAACACGAAGGAGACGAATTTTCTCATGTTCGGGTTTATTAAATCTTATCTAAAGTACAGAGAGTTCTGCAACACTTCTGGCTACCAGCTAAAAGTGAGCAAAATGGAGGTGAATCCAGCTAGTTACAAGGTCTTTTAAAGCTAAACAGTCCAATAAAGAACTAACACCTATATTATTTATACTTTTGACTCAGTAACCAAACCCCTGTGACCTGCAGTGCAGCACTGACTGTCCAACCAGAAACTACTGCCTGAAATCAAGAAGAAGGGAGAAGAAGACAGAAAGAAACAACACCCAAAATCCTCCATCTTGTCCCATACCTATTACTATATTCTAAAACCTTCAAATTTAAAACCCTTCACCATGTGAAAGCACACACTTCTATTTAACTACACATCCGTGATTTTATCTCCATCACTCAAATTTGGAAGCCTTCTCCAAGGCCTCGGGTCAAAAGCAGTGTTCTCCTGGGGGTCAGTGCCAGAAAGCACAGAAAGTTCAAAACTCTCAGGTTTCTGGGATCCAACAGAGATGAGCTTTAATGTCCCTTCCAACCAAAACCATCCTGTGATCCTGTGATCCTGTGATCCAGTCCCACAGTCCATTGGCTTGCACAGCCACAGGACCCTGCTGTGTGTGTTGTGAAGCCACGTTGTTCAAGGTGGTGATGCCAGAGCAGCAGCAGCATCTGGACTGTACCCTGGAAATGTTGTGTGCAGCAAATAAAGCACCCCCTGATTCAGGACTGGGCCCCACAGCCCACAGTCTGAGCTGTGTTTCTGCCCAGGAGTCACTGTCAGGGACAGTGAAACCTTTGCCCAGAGCCTCCAGGAGCAGCATCTGGCCCACAGGAATGCAAGGAGCTGCACTTACAGTCTGTCTTGGTAAGTCAAAGGCAGAAATTACTGAGATTTGATCCTGCTCACAGCATTCCCTCTGGGTCAGTGCACATCAGGATTTGCTTTGCAGAACATCAGGCAAGAAAACCTTGAAAATTATCTTTACACAGATACATAAAACCTGAAATACACAGATGCAGACTTTCAGCTGTTTTCCTTGCAAACCTTAAAGCCATCACAACACTTTTTGCATGTCAAAGGGCAGAAGTCTGCCATTGTTTCATTTTTATTCTCTCTTATTTGGTTTTGTATTTCCAGCACATTATAAATCACAGGTTGCACGAGGATGCAGGACAGAAAATCATTGCCTCATTACACACCCAAATGTTTGGGATTAAAATTACAGGCTAGTGCCTTAGATAAGAGGCAGACTGTAATGAGTATCTAAACTCTGGGGTGACGAATCAAACAGATATTTACCATCAGTCCTGCACTGTGGTGGTGGTCAGGAGTTAATGATCCAAGGAATGCCATCACAGGGCTGTGGGGTGACATTGCTGCTTGTGCTGTGCCCAAAACTGAGGGTAGGACTCATGACAGGTGCCAGATGGGCCCCTCCAGAGCAAGCAGACTAAGGAGGTTTACTTCTGGCTGCTGCACATCACCAGGGATGTAGGAGAGAGAAAGTTAAAGAGAATGAGTGGACAACTAGGAGAGGTGGAAATTTTTCAGTTGAAGAGGTTTTTGCAGGAAAATCCCCATCTCTTGAAAGTGAAAATTTCTATGAGGAAGTGCAAACCTTTTTCGGTGGGAAGAGGTGAGGAGATGGAGGGTGTGCAGTTGGATTTCCTCATCTTGCCTGAGCATCTACCTGGACTTGAACAGATTGTCCCATGACCGACCATCCCCACAAATCCAGGCAGATTCTTTGAATTCTTCAGATTTCTTCGCATCACTGCTAATTTAAAAAAACAAAAGGAAGTAGTTTGCCCAAGTGGTGACAGTGAGATTTAGCACCAGGAAGAGTATCCAGCACAGGGACTACCAGGAACTCATCCTCACATGAGCCCTCTCCATCCACTGAGTGCATTTAAACACTGATCGGTGTCACAGTGGCATGACTGTGGTTTTACAGCATATTTCTCACATTTCTGTTCAAATGCAGAGCTTGCCATGTGCACATCTGCTGAGCCCAACACTTAGCCCACCTTCAAGAGCCAAACACACATTCCTGTGTTAATCATGTGTGTGCTCACCAGACCCACACACACACGGGAGGGAACATTTCCATTGTAAAACCACCCTGCATCTCTTCTGTCAGTAATTCCACCCTCCAGGGAGATGCATGTGCTGACAGTGAGACGATGAAGAAGGTGATTGAGCTTTGAAATGCATTGCTGCTCTCCTCAATAGCGCTGATTTGGGGCGGTGATTAACTGGGGGAGCAAGGGAAGGGATATTCACAGGGTGACCAGGCAGAGCAGGGACACAATCAGCTGAAGGAGCTGCCAGGAAATGATGGTCTTCCTCTTGAGCAGCTCTGGGGTTCAGAGGGAGGATGGATGATGGATGGATGGATGGATGATGGATGGATGGATGGATGGATGGATGGGTGGATGGATGATGGATGGATGGATGGATGGATGGATGGATGATGGATGGATGGATGGATGGATGGGTGGATGGATGATGGACAGATGGATGGATGGATGGATGATGGATGGATGATGGATGGATGGATGGATGGATCGATCATGGATGGATCATGGATGGATCATGGATGGATCATGGATGGATGGATGGATGATGGATGGATGATGAATGATGGATGGATGATGGATGGATGATGGATGATGGATGGATGGATGGATGGATGGATGGATGGATGGATGATGGATGGATGATGAATGATGGATGGATGATGGATGGATGATGGATGATGGATGGATGGATGGATGGATGGATGGATGGATGGATGATGGATGGATGGATGGCAGCCACCCACCAGGTAGATACACAGCCCGTGCAGGAGGGATGGGAGCAGGAATTTGGATATTTCACCTTTCTTTTACTTCCTCTCTCTGGCGGCTTCAGAGGAGGATCCAGGTGTGAATACTCTATCTCCTGAACCTTAAACTTCAGAAGTCCAAACAGGATTTTGTGGTATCTCCCTCTCCTGCAATGCTCTGGAGGAGCTGTGCTCCTGCTTCTTTTTCCAGCTCCGTCATCGATTCAATTTGGATTTTCTACCTGGTCACACTTTGGTTCCTAGCAGTACTGGAAGTGCCCAATTTCTGATGAGAAAAGAGAGATATTGTCAGAAAATTAAAAGATGCTCACAGTGGGATCCATGGGATCATACTCATCACAAATACACTCAATTTAATTTGATTCTCTGGGTTCAGATACCTGGTGGCATGTGAACTGTCTCTACTGGCCTAGAAAATGTTCTGACCTAAGGAAACTGCTTTTCTCATGTGACAACTCCTATCTCTAGCAGCAAATGTTTACTCAGCTACAAAAAATATGAGAACTGTAAAGGTAGAAACACAAAGCATATTTATGCCTAATATGATACTCCAAGGAGCAGCCATCAAAATCAGGCTTCTAATTTCTAAAGATTGTCAAATGCCCAGCACAGTTACTGCATCATGCACCAAATTTCCCTTTTTCAGGTTTTAATTCTTGACTTCCCTCACAAGGCAGAAGATAGATGAATTATTTTAACAGTTGCAGACAGTTATTTCCTCATAGCCTCAGTTCTTCCCTCAGATGTGACACAGCCAGCAGGGCAAACTACCCAGTGCAAAGGTCCCCAGAGGAGCGTGTTGCTTGTATTGTCATGAGGCACAGTTGTGTATCAACCCTCCTCATCCCATGTCTTGGTCAGGTCCCATCATTTGGAGTGATCAGAGAGGAATCTCTGCCTCACAGATGGCCCCAGCCTCTCTAGCTCCTGCTGCTCATTCACACAACTCCCAGGACCCATTAGCAACAAGTTCCCCTTTATTTCTTCTCCTAATGTTCATTCTATGAGCTGCAGAAGCAACATTTTTCAGTATTAAAATGTAATAAATTATTTCACCATAATGAAAGTATTAATTAACTAGAAAGACATTTAGACCCTTTGTTGAACAAAACTCAGTAATTTTCTGGTGCATTAGGACTGTCTGGTCTGCTCTGCCTGTGAGGCAGCTATCCCACAGCTGGCAGCAAGCCAGGGGCTGCAGAAAACCTTGTTTTTCTTGTCAGAGCATTTCTGTCAGGCCTCAGCAGCAGCTCTGCTCACAGGCACCATCAGCTCCCAGCTTCTGGATCCTATCAAAGACAGGAGAATAAAAGGAAAAGGTAAACATGGATGGGAGGAGATGATGGGCTCAGGCAACCAGCTTCCCACCAAAAATTTCTGAGATGCCCAGACTGAAAGGTGTCTAAAATAATTTAGAGAGGATATTTTGATATCTGCCTTGAGGACATCTCTACAGCAGACCCACACGATGGCAGCCACCAGCTGCAGGGCAGGATGAGGCACAGGAATGAGCAGCTGCCACAGCAGTGCCCTCAAATTCGGTCCCTGTAGCCCCACACCAGTTCCCCTCTTCTGCACCAGGCTCATGTCATTGTCCCAGAGACAGCAGATAGCCACAATAATAAATCAGTTTTCATGGAAACACTGATTTTTTTAAGAGTTTAGGCTCAGACCAATGAATTTGCAGTGGATTTAGCAACTCCCAGCACAACCTGAGGCACAGGTCCTCTGCCACACCACCAAAGTCGCCCTACAACCAAGCCAGCACCGTCCTTTGGTAGTGAAGAACCTTAAGCTAAGATTTTAGCCTTCCCTTGAAGCCAACTGAATTAATAAATTCCTCCTTGGCATTGAAATAAACTCAGTTTCTGGTAGGTGGGTCAAAACCTCACAATCTATTTCAGCTGTTCTGTTCCCATGAATTCTATTACAATAGGTTGCAGAGGGGAAGATTAGAGGGAAGGCAGAGCCAGCGGCATGCCTTGCTTTATGAGGGGGAAAAAAACACACACACAATTTATTTTTCATTGCTTTATGATGAATATGAATTCAATTACATGCAGAGGAGAACTGCTGTAGTCAGTCAGAATTATCCTCAGCTAGTAGCAAATATAATGGCTTTTAACAAGGAGAGCTTATCATCAAGGTTCAGACAAGCTTGAGTCCACGTTGCACCTGGGGAATCTGCAGGAGGAGACAATGCCTATCGCAGCTGAGGATGGATGTCCCATCTGCACAGCTGGAGAAGCAGGGTGTTTGTGGAGCACTCTGGTCACTGCCAGTCCTCCAACCACACATGTCAGGATAGCAGCCACAGGCACCAGGGAGCAGGAGGATCACCTGTACAAATGCCACAAAAGCAGCAGAGAAACATGCTTGTCTCGCTCCTGGATTTTGTCATTTTTCCCACCAGACAAAACTCTCCATGACCCTGGGCAATATTTCAAATAGTTGGGTTAAGTTTTGCCCAAAAGCTCCCAAGCTCAGAGGCTGTGGTGCAGAGAAAACAGCCCTGCTCCTGCTTTGATCCAGCCAGCCAGCAGGGAAGTGTCCATACAAAAGGTATCACAGCACCCAAGCACCCCAGATATACCTGTGTACATCTGTGTCCTCTCATTTATCAGTTCTGGTCATGCCAGAACAATGAACACCTGTGCAAGAGCTAAGAGTTGTTCAAGGAGAAGTCCTTGAAGTCCCTCTCGGTTCAAAATGGGCAGAAAGCATCAACCATTGACCCATCCATGCTTGGGACAAAGTGCCTCAGCACAGCTCCCCCAGCGCAATGAACAGTTCAGCTTGGGGAAGAGGATGAGCCTCACCACATCCCCAGGGATTCCCTCAAAAATTCTCCTGCCTCCATGACAGCCCTGCAATGCCCAGAGCCCCCTGTCCTGCTGTCCCACTCCCCAGAAACAGCAGTGCTCTAGCAGTGGCTGCACTCCTCCAGCTGCCACAGCATCAAAAAGAGGAATCCTCAAACAAATGGGAAGAGGGAATGAAAATTTCCACATACTGTGCATTAATCTCAAGTGTGGTGAAATTCTCCTGGAGCGTCACTAATGTTTCTGCAACACTGATGTATTCAGGTTTTCTTTCTTCCAGGTAACTCATTGTTTCCGGGAGAAGCCAGGGGCAAACAGGAGGGTTCAGGCAGCAGCCAGGTGAGGCTGAAAGGAAACATCCTGTGTTTTGAGCTATTAAAGCACAGCTCTGCAGCAGCAAACATGCCAGGCTGTGCTTCCCAAAGGAGGCACTTCCCAGGAGGAGCTGGGCTGCCTTCATCCCAGCACGCACAAGGCTTCCTCTGTTGGAACAGCAAACGTTATTTTGGACCAGCTGTCAGGAAGAGATGCTCAAATCTTGGCCGAAACCAAACATTTTCAATTTCCTCTCTGTTTTTCATCAAACACTTCATGGGCATTTGTGGGTTAAGCTTTGTATCCTCTTCACTGTGGGAGCATTGCTGCTCTTAGAGTCAGGAGAAATAAGACCCATCCCATTTCTTGGTCAAACTTATGAATCAAGCTCACACAAATCAAGCAAAGTTCACACAAACCCTGGACACCTCTGCTCCCATGCCCATGTACTTGGTCCTCACCACCTCCTCCTGAAAACAGGGATGGTTTCAGCCATTTACAAACAGGGAAGGTGTTTAAGCTCGTTTCCACCCAGGTGAGGCTGCTGGTGGATGACTCTGTCCCAGCCTGGAGCCTCTCAAGCCCAAACCCACCCTGCAGAGGCAGAAGGGGAGCTGAGCTCTGCCCTGAACACAGCTGCAACCAGCTTTGGGTCTGGAATCAGGCTGTGCCATTACACAAAATCTATGGGCTTGAATTCTGCCATCTGCTCACCAGACTTGGTTGAAAGTGTAGAAATTACATGAAATTACCTGATTATGTGCAAGCTGACAAATAACAGCAGACATTGCAGCCCAGGGTGAACAGGAGCATGGCCATTCCTGTCTCTGCCAGAGGAGTGAGGGCTTTGCCCTGGTAATAACAAGCATTGCAAGTTTCTTCTCTGTAGAGATGAGCTGGGTTTTTGGTTTTTTTTTTAAATCTGAGGTGGGAGAAGAAAACATCCAAATTGCACATAATAACTGGAACACAGAGAATAAGAGCCAGCTGTACTCACAGATGTTACAGCACAACCAAAGGTGCTTTTCTATATCCTCTCTCCCTAGAAAAAAAGCCATATACATCTAATGAATAAAGCAGAAGATTTCCTCCATAGAATTAAGATCATGCAGTCCTTCCCGATTTGCCTTTAATCACACTCAGCACCCAGTGGGCCTGGGAGAGAAAGTCAGCATTACTCATTTACTGAGGCAAACTCTGAATGTTTGTCGACCACCCCAATCTTTCATGGCTTTAATGCCACAGTTTGGGGAACAAAATCTGGACCTGTGGGCAGCCCTTGGAGCTTTGCTGCTCACTGGGGGCACAGCTTGGGTTAGAGTCAATTGACATTTCACTTGAGCACAACCAGTGTACAAATGTGTGTAGGAAAAGCCTAATTATGTGGACTCAGTCAGCTTAATTAATTCACAGTGAGCTTCAAGTTTATATTTATGTAAATTCCTGGAGATGCAGAGGATTTGGCTCACTTAAAGAAGGTGGCTTAGAGGTAGATCTGCCTGTCAGCCTATAGGATGCACACAGACTGTCCATTCTGGGTCTGTTACACCCTTGTTATCAGTGGGGGTATAAATGGTGTGGTTTCAAGTGCCTGTGCAAGCCTCCAGCTATAGAAGGTTTACAAATTAGGAGATGAAGAGAGGAAAGGAGTTCAGATGTGGCTGAATTTCAAAATGTTTCAGGATTTACAAAAAAAACCCAAAAACCAACAGGTTTCAAAGAGGTCTTTCCTGGTCTGGTTCAGCCCAGAGCACAGCAAGGTGTACAGGGGGAATTCTGCCTAAAGTAAAAGCAAATCAAGTGTGAGTCATAGGCAAGAGTGGTTAGAGAATATTGCAAAGTAGAGCTCCCATCCATCAGAAAATCTGATGGAAACCTGAATGAATTTTGTTTAGAAACATTTCTACCTGCATCAATCAAGAAGTTTTGCTTTGCTGAGCAGCTGGGCTCCTCCTGAGCCATCCCTCACACCGTGTCCCAGCTCCCCAGCAGAGCAGAGCTCTGTCCCTCTGTCCTGCCTGGCAGGACCAAGCCCAGGGAGGGACAGGAGCCACCACACTCTCAGGCAGCAGTGGGACATCACAGAACATTCAACCCACAGCTCCCTTAGGAACTGAACCAGCTCTGGCAAACACAAAGAAATATAGAATTCACTGAAAATTACATGTTTTGATTTGGCTTAACATGCCGAGATAGTTTGATCTGGATCCACTTGACTGGAATGATACGTTTCATTTAAATCTTCTGGATGAAAGAGAAAAGTCTATGCATTGATTTGATTTTAAATATTTTATTTTTCATGGAAGATTATATTTTTACAGGAACTGCATTATCCATATACACAAACACTTAAGCACCTCTAATTCCCACGTGTCAGTGAGTTTGCTAACAGACTTCTTGGGATCTCTAGAACCTTATTCTCAGTTATGGTGAAGTCACTTTACATCCTCTTACTCCCTGCTACCTAGAGCCATAAAATGGGAATAAAAATAGTTATGGAGAAAGAGTAAGAGCACATTTCTGTCTGCCTGGCTAGAGGCACAGGGGCTGTGCCTGTCCCCCACCTGTCAGCTCTGTAAGGTGGCTGGGAAGGTGAGATAAAACAGCCCAAGGCTCTCAGAAGGATCCTTTCAAGGGATCCTCGTTACCTCCCCCGGCAGCAGATGGGGTTTGCAGCACAGCCTGCCCATAAGGCTGGAGTTTGGGATGCTGCAGGCTGCAGCTCCCAGGCCAGCCAAGCCAAGGGAGTGTTAACACAGCTCCTGTGCTTCAGTTCGTGCTGCAGAATGAGGCTGCTCTCCTGGGCTGCAGGATGATTGCAACATGCTTAAATACCTCATTAATGAGGCCTCTGTGAGCGCCACGGAGACCAGCAGCATTTGAGAGGGGCAGAAGCCTTTGTGCTTTCTCCTTTTCCACAGGGGAGAATTCAACTCACCGTCCAATTTGCAATTGCTAGAACGAAACTGTGCACATGGAATTGGATTTGCCAGCACAGTTTGTGCCTCCATCTAATTGTTTTTTAAACTTTGCATCTTGGGAAGAATTAGCAATCATGGTGTTCTTAGAGACTTCAGGTTCCTTTATAAAATTTTCTACCCATCATATTCCATATGTTTCTGTTGCTCTCAGGGAAACAGAGCCAAGTCATCCTCTGACTAAGACCTGGTAATTCATAGAGCACATCAATCTGCTGGACTAAGCATTTGCAGTCTGTTGAAGAGATTTAGACAAACTTCTCTAGTGGGGAAATTTATACCAGGAATAAATATAAATCTTGTTAACGTGATCATTTGCGTTCTTTTTAATGGTGCATGCAAAGATAGAATAATTTTCTTAAGGTTGTTTTTACAAGAGGAGGAGTGAGAAGGTGTTCATAGGAGGATGTCTGATTAAAACCATGAAGGCCTGGTATTTGCAGGAGTCATTCCTTCAAGCCTTGCCAGCCCTGACTCAGGAGCACCAGGAAAGCTGAGATGCAATAGCAGTGGGGGGGGGGGGTTGGTTGATTCTTTTTAATAATAATAAAAATACTTCAGTCTTTAGCTAATAGTGAGACATAACCACTGCCAAAGGCCACACCATCATTCAGGATATGCCCCCACCACCCACTTTGACAATTCACACCCCCTTGGCTTCTGTTTTAAAGTCTCCTCTGTGGCATTAAATGTGAGACAAAGGCTTGGACCTTATAAAGATCTGGCCTCTGATGGCTTTAGAAAAATTCTGAGCTATTTAAATTTTTGAGCTTAAAACTAACATTGGTTCTGTTTTTAAAGTGTTCTTAAATCCTCCTACTCAGGGAAAAATGATAAAAATATCCCACCACACCTGCTTAACTTGCCCACTTGTAACAGCCACTGCTTTTTAAGAACAGGTGTTTCAAAGTTTTCCCCTAAACTGCTTTTTTTGAGCATTTGACGGGTTAGGTATTCAGGGATTTGGGCAATGTGCACCAAAAGAGAGAAAAGAACCCAAGGAGTTTGTGGCAGCATCCCACCCATGGCAGCACTTTTACACCCATCCCTTCACTCTGACCCCCACAAAACCCTCTAAACTCATTTCCTGCATCAGAGCCTTGTTCCCTCTCCATTGCTCTGTTGTAGGCTTGTAGTCTTGGGCAGGCTCCTAAAAATAGAAACTCTACCCTGACATCTGGCCTTTCTCATGTCAGTAAAAGCAGGGCACAAATTGCTTTTAATCAGCTTCTCATCTCTGGAACAAGCAGGATTTCCCCTCCCTGGTCAAAAGCCATGGGTGGCAGATGTTTGGTTTGACTCTCTTTGACCATCCTTGGCTCACTTTGGCAGTGGCACATCCTGAGCTGCTGCAGAGCACCAAAGCTCTGCACCAGCTCCTAGCTCTGGGAAATCCTGGCTGGCTGCTCACATGTATGCTCTGGAAGCAATCTTTCATCTTCCCAACATTCCCTTTGTTCCAAGGCTGCAGAACATCTTCACACATCCCCAGATTCCAGAAATGCAATGCAACCTCAGGGAAAAGGTGAAAATGTGAACATGACTTTTTTTTTTTTGGGGGGGGGGGGTTGGTTGATTCTTTTTAATAATAATTAAAAAAAAATATTTTAAAAGGAAAAATTAAACAAAATCCCCTGCCATTAAAGTGGTGGTCAGGTTCCTCCATCATGAAGATGCTTAATCCACTCATTTCTTTGAACATCAAAGCCACAAAGTTCTGTGCTTCTTCCTCTATTCATCCCTTTTTTTACTTCAAAAACTTTTCATATTGTACCATAAGCACCAAGAACAAATTCTGGTTTGGAATTGGTCATAAAATCTGTTTGGTAGTGCACACTTCCCATTCACTTTTCATACCTTGAGCTTGCTGATGGATAGGACTGACACAGACACACACCAGCTCATCCATTACAGATTTTATTAGGATCTCACCTGCAAAGGAGAGGGGCTGTGAGACCCAAGAGTTTGGATATTGAACAGTATTTAAGCACACCTCACACACATTTCCCTGGATAAGATCCCCTTCCTTTCTGACAGACCCAGATTCAGCCCACCCAAGGCAGACGTGTGACATTGAAAGGCAAATCTTATTTTTTAAGCTGGGGGAGGGCAAAGGAAACACAGCCAAGAGCTGAGTGAAAGCGGAGGACAAGAACACAGAGAAATGTTCAAGCTGGCTGCTCTGCAGGTGACAGATGAGACTGAAACAGAACCAGAGCTGCTCACCAGACCTTCGAGGCCATCTGAGGTGAGACAGAATCAGCAAAGATTTCATTACTCACAAATCCCTCCAGATGTCTCAAATAATTCATAGCAAGCATTGGGACACAAAGACCAGGAGTTCCATTAGGAGGCCCATTGGATTGTTTTTTGTTCATTAGGGTGAGTCACACAAAACACATTATTACATAAAGCAGGATGTCTCATTAATGACATCAGGCTGGGGCTATAATGTACCAGTGCCTGGGAGAGCTCTGGGAGGCTCAGTCCTTGTCCTCATTGCTCCAGAGAGTCCCACAGTGTTTCTCTGCAGAAAGTCACCCCTCAGTCCCAGCTATGTGTGCCTGGGGGTGCTGGGCTTTCCCCAGCAATGTCACCTCTCTCATGAGCTGCTCCACTGGACACAAATCTCCTCGTGCTCACCCCTAGCAGGGCACAGCTCCAGCTGGGCACCCAGCAAAGAAAAACCCATCCCTGAGCAGAGATTCTACCACCACTGTCACCTCTGGGAATGCAGCAGAGGCTGGAGGAGGATGTGGATCACTCCAGTGTTTGGGATAACAGCACTGCTGCACTGTGGCTTTTGGAGCACGGGGAGCTGCAGCATTTCAGCAGCAGCTGCCAGTGTGTGCCCACACAGGCAGGTGGTAGCTGTGCCTGCCAGCTGCAGGGCAGACCTGGGACCCTGGATTTCCACACCAAGGCCAGCTCTGTTTGCACAGATGATGCTGCACAGGGGTGCTTCTCACTTCAGTCCTGCCTCCTGCAGGTACCCAGATGAGGGGAGCTGAATTTCATCAAGAAAAATATCCTGCAGTGCATGGGGAGAGAGCCCAGGTTCCTCATGTCACTTGTGTGACAGCAGAGACCCTCCCTGGGGAGGAACCAGCAGGAGCTGGGAGCTGTAGGCTGGCAGCCCACCCCATCTGTGCAGCCTCTGCCCACTTTTGGAGCTCAGCAGTGCAGCTCCCTCCCACCTTTTCAACAAAAATTGTTATGGGATACACACACCACAAAGTCAGTGCTCAAAAATCTGCACAACTCTGTGGAAGCCCACTGCAGCCTCAGAGTCAGAGGGTGAACTAAATAAACTCCCCAGTTCCCTGCAGGCTCCTTTCTAGTGTCCTACAGCTTTCCAGGCAGGACTGTGCTCGTGATGGATGCTCATACCCTGCAGAGGTGTGAGAAGAGAGCAGAGATGTGAGTAGGAATTGGGTCTCACTGTTTGGCATGGGAGAGAATCCTGTGAGTGATTCAGGGGAGCATCAAGGTCTGCACCAGCACAACCTTTCAGAACAGCACTCACCCCATGCCAGGTCATGTCCAGACTCCACATTTGGACATTACCAAAATATAGGTGCCAGGACAGTCTTGGTTACCTGTACAGAATCTCTAAAATTTACTGCTGGGGAGAAGGGAAAAGGTCAGGGAACATCCTTGTGTATTTTGCTCTCCAACAGTTATTCCATGTGAGTGTATCAAAATGCAGCAGCATTGACAGGGACAGATGATCTAGAACTCTCTGCATTATTAATATACAGTGAAAGATGAGGCAGCTTTTGTAAAAAGTATCTCTTTGCATATTTAATATACAATGATCTAACCTCAACACACCCCCATGCATGGTGCTGTATTAAAACTCAGCTAACATTTTGAGTCCCATGCTGAAAAAAAGAGAAAATATTTGCTGAGTTCAAACACTCCTTAATGTTCCAGGCATGGAAGTAGGACTGTTAAGATCAAGAGAACAAAACAGGAAGGTGGGGAGAGAAAATTCAGTGGCAAATGCCAATGGAAGCAAAGTAGAAGGGGAAACAAAGAGAGGAAAAGTGAAGGCAGAGTTCAAGATATGCCCAGACTCCACCAGCTCCAAGGAATTCAGCCTTCCCCATGAGGTGCTCAGACCGTGACACAGAGAGAAGCAGCACCACACCTCACAGTGCTGGAAGGTGTTTCCTTACTCCCTGTCGAGCCTCCAGCTCTGTAAGGCACCATCCACTCAGGAGTGCCTTGTCTAAGATGAGCAGCTCACCCCAGCACTCCAAATCACAGATCCTTATCCCATCACTGCACAAACTCCATTCACAGCTCCAGCCTGGCTCCTGGAACCAGCGCTCATCCCGAGCCCAGCCTCGTGACAACTAGAAAAAAATAAGCAGCAAAATCTCTAAAGCAGCAGAGGAGCAGGAAGAAAAGATGGGGTGTGCCAGGCCCTTGTGGAGCCTCCATGAACCCTGGATGGTCACACTGTGCCTCATCCTCTAAAGGAAGTGTGAGTATGGCAGAGCCAAGCCTTTAGCTCTGTAGTAACCAAATCCCAGGAATATTTTATCCTAAGCTCTTTAACATGGAGTGCCTGAGCAGCATGTGTAGAAACCAGCCCTAATGCTTGCAGACAAGCCAGGAGACATGGGTTTCTTCCTGTTATGTTAAGCTGAAATACAATTATATGGTCTTTAGTTTACCTTGCCATGCAGGCACATTAGGCATGGATTTCTCTAAAGCCAGAACATCACAAGCTATCCAAACAACCCTGTCATTGCGATTTCACAATTTCCCTCTTTTGTGCATCTCTGAGCTCTGACTGCAGGAAAATTTCATCTCCTCAGCCCACTGCCATCTGGAGCAAGGTTCAGACTCAGTCACAAGCACAGAGGGAACAGATATTTCTGGAGAACAGTGGGAAGGTTAATGATGAGCATGCTTAGAGCTGGTGATCTCTTTCTGCATCTCACTGTGACATTCTGCATCTCACTGCATCATCTGGAACCACTAAGTGGAAGTTACTGGGAAGATAATAAGAGTTCTGAGATCTGACAAAATCTGGGAGCTGAAAACCCTCAATCTCCTCAAAAGATTATCCATCTCAAATTATCCCAATTCATCCAGGAGACTGGAGTGTGTCCTAGATCATCTGCAGGGCATCAGCAGGAGATCCTCAGCAGCTGACTTTGTGTCTCAGCCACCCCAGCTCTGGAGGGGACAGAGGTGGAGGGTGTTCAAATTAGCGAACTCCAGGTTAAGCTCTACAGGGAACATCAAAACTTTAATTACTGGGTTAAAAATGTTCAGCAGAGGGTGCCTTGTAATCTCCTGCCATTGAGGAAGTAAGGTGGTACCCATTGCTCTGCACAGCTCAAGTAACACATCACCTTTCAAAACATCCTCCTGCTGTGGTCTGGATCATTCCATCCTTCCTTCAGCAATGCCTGGAATCTTTTTGAACAGCTCCAGATCCCTGACAACCTTCCTTGGCCATTTCAGTGCTCTTGCTCTTTCTGCCCTGGCCCTGGCTTACAAGGCAAAGCTCCTCCACACCCCACAGGGCAGAGACCAGCAGGAGAAAAGGGGAGATGCTGATGCTGTCACAGGTAGGTGTTACCAGCCCGTGTCACACTGGCTGTTTGTTTCTGCTGAGCTTAGCTGGAGGTGCTTGGATGCTTTTATACAACTTGACATCCACCCCTCAGATAAGCTGCATCCCCAAAAAGGCCACAGACAGGCGTATGGTTCTGTGATGCTATTTGCAGTTTTGTCCAGCACACCACAGGGAAGAACAGCTGCAGCTCAGGCAGTTCCACAAGCTGCTGCTGGCAGGGCTGTTCCAGTCAGTGCCTGTCAGGTCTGGGTGAGCTGGACACTGGTAATAGGGCAAAGCTGTTGTTTGTTACCCCCTTGCGGTCTCTTGACTTTTCATCTTGATTAAAGACCATTCTGAATGATGGAATTAGCAAGGCAGGGTTCCTAATCCACTCACTGCTCCTGCAATCCAGTCGTCTGCCCACGCACTCATCCTCAGGGCTACCAATTAGGGGCACCAGCTGCTAGCCTGGATGCCAGGACCAGGAGCTATTAGTGCACAGACCATTAGCTTTAAATGGCATTTGGAACTTCTGAAGGCATTAGCTTGGTGTGATTGACACACACTACAGCCATATGTGGCTCACTGGCCTTTCTGTCAACCATTTTTTCTCCAAAACTATGTTGGCTTACCAGAGTGATTTTGGTGGAGCTTCTCACAAAAGCATATTACCCAGGACAGTCAGATTCTGTATTAGTTACAGAGTTGCTACCTACTTTAACCAACTCCCTTGGCATCTTTCCTCTGAGACAGGAATTGCAGTGGGTTGTATGAAAGGTTGAGGATCTGGTCTCTATTTTTAGCCCTGTCATTTACCCAGTTAATGGTTCCAGGGAAGTCATTTCCCATCTTTCTGCTTCAGTGACCCCATCTGTAAGGTGGTAATGATGAGTCTGTACCATAGGGTTTTGAGCTCTATGCTTGTAAAACATAAAATAAAACTCAGAATTACCATGTCTGCCCAAAGCAAGGGTGGAGAGGAAGCCCCATGGGCCTTTGCACCAGTATCTGCATGAATTTTTTTGCAAATCCTGTTCTGCCATGGCATCACACCTGGATCCACTCTGCTGGCCTTGGTAATCTCTGCAGGGTCATATCACTGGGGGCTGTAGCTGTCTCTGAGTCCCCATGAGGGGTGGTACCATTTCCCAAGAAGATGAGAGGAATGCATGACAGAGGGTGCTTTTATTACACATTTTATGGCTGCTCAGTCCATCAGCACAGCCAGAGGCATTCACTCGTTGATCTCAGCTTGTTTGCCTCACACCACCTTCATTTCCTCAGTCTCAATCATAGCTCAGTGCTGGGCTGCTCACCCCCTTTCCACTCTAACCTGGACAGCCAGCACATCTCCTCCCTCCTGCTGCCTCCCCCTCTTCTCTGCTGGGTCTGGGCTGGCTGCCAGCAGGGATTCTGCCGTGAGAACCTGCTCTTTGGGAAAATTAATAGAACTGGACTGGGGTCTACCCGAGATTAGTGCTAGCACACCAGGTTCATGTTATTGAGGCCAGTGCCAGGAGGGAGAGCCAGAACACAAGGCTGTGAGCTGGTGAGCTGTGAGCTCTGCTGTCTCCACCAGGAGACACCTGGCTGCCCAACCATTCACCCTGACCTTCAGGGATGAGCCAGGTGGCAAAGCAGAGCCTTAACTCTCAAAAACAATGCTCTGTCTGAGCCCACTGCACCCTGGCTGCAGGGAGATCCTCCCATTTTTTTCCCAGCTTTTTTTCTTAAAGCAGAGCCATCATGGAACTTGGAGTTCAAATAAAAGCTATCTTTTAAAATCTCTAACATTGTAATGTGAATTTCTGATGAAATTTCCAGGCCTTCCTGCTTTATGTAACTGGTAAATACCATCAAAAGTATTTTAAAAATATTTTAATATGATGGCCCTTAGCTAGATTCTTGACATGCAAACATTAAATCAGTGTCACTCTAAGCTGTTTTTTAATCTTGGGCCTGGCAGGTTTTTCCAGCTCAGGACAGTTCTTTTGTCATTTGAAATAACTCTTCCTTCAGCAAGACACATCCTTCAACTTACCCAGATGGTCTCCTCCTCCAAGCTAGAATAATGTATTTAAATTTATCCAATGGTTTTCATGAGTCAGATTTCCCATAACTGGCTGGTTTTTAACCGTCCTCTGCTCCACCTGTTCAGGCATCACAGCAACCCTCTCCCTGGCTCCTCAGTGCAGGAGAGGTTCATGCAGCAGTTCCAGAGAAGCTTCACACTCACCAAACCCACAGTCTACAGCTTGGTCTGTGGCGGTTCTGGAGAGGAACCACGACTTTTAGAATCTGCTTCAAAGTTTTGTTTCTTCTGGGGAGGAAAGGTACATGATGACAGCAGCCATGTAGACCTCCTGCTCAGATGGAAAAGCACAGTTTTATTCCACCACAAAACTCTCTCTCCTGAGTATTTCTCATCTAACTACAAATCCAATCCAACAGAAAACTCATCCAACAACCACAAACATGGCAAACTCACTGTCCCCAAAAACAGATCATTTTCTGGTTTGGACTACAGAAGAAAAATGCAAATCCTTGTATACAGAAGCTTCATTCTCTGAGTGGATTGCATCAGGACTACAGGCAGGGATTTTAAATAGCACATAAGGGATCAAGGTACCCCTCTGTACAGCTGTTCCTTGAGATTTGAGCTCCTGCACCACACAGGTACTTTTGAAAATGTCACCAGGGCCTGCCAACAGGACTCCTACTCAAAGAAAGATATTTTCAGAAAAAAAAAATATCCCACAGTCCTACTGACATTCAATGAATCCTTTGAAACTGATGACAGGAATGTGAGGTGGCTCATCGTGGCCTGGAGCAGCTGAAAGCCAAATGCAGGGAAAGCAGTTGGGAGAGAAGATGAAGTGAGATGAAGTGGAGAGAGGAAGGGGTGGAAGGAAGAGGGACAAAGGGCTGGCTATTGCTTGGATGAGATGTTAGTTTGGGTTTAAATGCAATTTGGAGTTTGAGAAGGCAGAAGTTAATTAAACTACAGGATATTGTCCTGCCATCATTTTCCTTAGGCTATTTCCAGCTGCCACAGAAATCACAAACCATTTAAAACCATTTCTCTGTCTTAGCCCAGACCCCACAGGGCACCAAATGCACAAACCTCAGGCAAGAATCTGGCTCCAGAAAAGGACAAATGATGGCAAACAAAGTCTTGCTTCAGTAGCCCAACAGCTTTGATGATGTGGCACAGTTTACTCCAGCCAGGGTGGGCTGTGTCAGCTTGGAGATAAACAAGGTAAATATCTAGATGCAGAAACCCAAATGAATGAGAGATGCTGCATGCTGGAAAATGAATCCCCTTGCCATAAAAGACAAAACAGGAAGGGAAGATCAGCAAGGGCTAACAGGCAAGAAACTAATTACAGATTAAATTAACTCTTCCACCATGTGCACAATCAGATAAAAAATATTATAAACATAAGGCAGCAGTTTTGGTAGCAAAATGTTGACAAAATTATGATACATCTCCCCCCAGCTCAAGCAGCAAAGCTCTACTGGAATATGTCAAAATGGAGCTGGTGGGGAGCCTTCCAGGCTTCTTATTTTAAGATGTAAGGAATATTTTGGGATTAAACACAGAGCACACAATCTCTCAATCTGTCATGGTGACAACACGCCCTTACATCCTCTGACCTCAGAAAGACAGTAATTTGTGAGGCTGCCTAATGCTCATCCATCCTTCAGGATGTTCAGAGGTTCAGCTTTGCCCCTTCCACCAGGCACCTACTGAACCTGCTCAGGCTGTGTCCATTAAAAACCTGGACTCTGCAGCCAGAGGACAGTGAGAGATGGATGGTGCTGGCATGCAGCCACTTCCAGGGAGAGAGGCAGGATCAGCCTCCTGTGGACACAGACAGACTAATGAAACCTTCAGCACTGGCATGCCATTACCTTGTTTGCCAAACTTACTACAAATGAGTCGTGTATTTCCAGTTTTCTGCCCCTAACCCCAGGGACAGAGCTGGCATCTGGACTCAGAGTCTGTCTAACATCAAAGGATGCAGAGGCATGGTGGTGCTGTGGTTGGGAGAGAGGCCATGGATATGGAATGCTTTTAATTCCAAAATTAAAAAATTAAAATTGAATTCTTCATATCTTAAAATAAGCTGCTAGGAAGGAAGCTCCCATTGGCTTGACAGCAGAGCTCAGCAGGGTTCAGGGTTGTGCATCTTCAGGAAGTCGGGGAGTTTGTTCAGAGTGGAGTGGCAGTGATGGATGTGGCCAGAACACACAGTTCTTCATTAAACAGTGATGAGTTAATGAGTTACTGTGGCCTTTCCTGCAGATCAACCTAAAAGTGCTATTTGGACAGGCAAGGATCTGCTTTCAAACTTCTTGCATTTAAATTTCTTTGTCTTTTTTTTACATCTGGGATTTTTGATTAGAGTTTTATTCTTATAAAGTTTCTACAGCACTAAGATGCTTCCATATCCATCCTCACTAATTTCGAGTCATACCATGAAGTCTCAGCATATACACTAACTAAAATTCTGGTGAATATCAAGAATTCAGGAACTTTCTGTGGGGAAAAAAATAGCAAGCAAGAAATCAACTTTAAAATAAATAAAATGAGAAAATGAAAGAAAAAAATAAAATCCAGGCAGCAGTGATTCATCCAATTTCATCCAAACTCTCCCCAAACAAGAGTAGTCTGCAAAAGTCAAACAGAGAGCACTGTTTCATGTTCTCTGCATTGACCTTTAGAGTTCAAAATGCTCATCTGTTCCTGTGTCCCCTCACAGTGGAGTTTACAAATGACACAAATGTTTGCCTGTGCTCTGTGCTCTCCCTAGCACAGCCCAGCCTGTGCACGCCTTGCAACAATTTTCTCTGGAGCGAGTTCAAGCCCAATTTGCTCACGCCGGCGTCTGTCTGTCATCACATGTGTCAGCCCAGGCACTCCCAGCTCAGATGGGCTGCAAGGAGACAAAAGGTCACCTTCTACACACGGTGTGTTCTCCTGGAGGCAGGAGAGAGCAGGAGGAATCCCACATTTCCACCTACCTGACAGGAATCAGTGCTTTTTCCCCTTTCCCTTTGCATTTCGTTCCCCATGCTCTTGGTGCCTCTGGGAGCAGGTGCAGGTGATCAGGGCAGATGAGAATGAACCACATCCACTGCAAGGTGTGGGAGCTGGTGCTGCTGAGGGGTCACTCCAGAAGTTGTGATGTTTTTCCTTAGAGAGAGGATCCCTCACCAGCCTTTGGGTGCTGACACTGCCCTGACTCCCCAGCGCTGTGCTAAGCACTGAAATGAGATCTGGCTCACAGAATCCCAGAGTGGTTTGGGTTGGAAGGAACTCAAGAGCATCTCATTCCACCCCCTGCCATGGGCAGGGACACCTTCCACTGTCCCAGGCTGCTCCAAGCCCCAATGTCCAGCCTCGCCTGGGACCCTCCCAGGGATCCAGGGGCAGCCACAGCTGCTCTGGGCACCCTGTGCCAGGGCCTGCCCACCCTCCCAGGGAACAATTTCTTCCTAATATCCCATCTAAACCTACTCTCTTCCAGTTTGAAGCTACTCCCCCTTGTTCTGTCACTCCATGCCCTCGACAGAAGCTCTCCCCCAGCTCTCTTGAAGCTCCTTCAGGTAGCAAAGAGCCACAGTAAGCAAACCCCAGAGCCTTTCCTTCTCCAGGCTGAATGATCCAACCTCTCTGAGCCCTTGCTCACAGCCTCTCCTCACTGTCCTGTGCTGTGTCCACTGCCCACAGAAGAAAAAACCTCTGTCCCATCCTACACTCCCAAGGCTGGCTTGGGAGGGAGACAGAAAAATGGCAGCAGAGGGGAGAGAAGCCAGATCATCCATCTTTATTGGAAAAGGATCTCATCCTTACTGCAGATAGAGCCACAAGGATTTTCTTTTTGATCCTTGAGGTTTATTTTCTTACTGTTTCTGTATCTGACACCAGTCAAAAGGGATTGGGAAAAATATAAATGATACTTTTAGCATTTTATAAATGGAGCTGTATCATCCCAGTGATTCAGTGAGAGCAGAAGACTATGGGATGGTAAAGAATAGAACAGAGCTGGGAGATTTATTTCCCATTAGAGTGAGGCAGATGGGGAACAAGGGGCCACAGGCAAAGGCAAATAATTTGATGGGGAACCAGAACAAAAATGTAGAAAAGGCAAAGATCAAATCAAGACAGACTAAAAGTTTTCCAGTGAGAAGTTTCACTCCTCCAAGAAAAGGGGTCTATTCTACAAAAGGACATGTTCAGGGGCACTCCCAGTTTTAATGAAATTGCTACTATTTTTCAATTTTCACTAAGTAATCAATCCAAAAAAGTGTTAGCACCTCCATTAAAGAAGTTAAGTTGCAATACACTTTTTTCCATTGAAAACATAGGTGAAAGCAGAGGCTTAGGTACAATTCTGCCATCAATAAAATCTAAAATCAACCATTTTAAAGTTTGACAATAAAAAAAAAAGAAAGAAAGATTTAAGGAAAATCAAACATTCTCAAGGAAGGCAAACTAGATGCTATGGAAAGTAAAGCTACAGAAAGTTTTAAATGCAACTTTATTTCCTTGACCATCTCTCTTTATCTGTTAAAGGTTTTATCTCTCTCTACAAACCCTGCCTTAATGTAACACTTAATCCCCACTAGCCACACACATTTGAAACAACTAAACCTATTTCAGAGCAGGAGAGGGCTCTGTGTCCTGCAGGCTGGCAGAGGGATGGCTCAGGAAAAGGGACCCATTGCTCCATCCCTCTCCTCTTGAAGTTTTGTTTTGTTGTGCCTCTAGCTGTGTTCCTCAAGCACCTCATCCCTCCTCATGCAGCCCTCATCTCTTCTTGGCTCCCTGATGCTTCCTCTTGCCCTGTGAAAAGTTTTCAAAGTCACTAAAATAGGAAAATATAGACAAACACCCACGTGGTACAAATTTAGTAACATGAATTGGAGAAGAGATTTTTTTGTTTTTCTGTGCAGGCTGTTCCAGCACAGGAAACAATTGGTGCAAACTGCACATTTTGCAGCATGTGTCAGTGCCCAGAGCCCCAGCAGCAGTCGCTGTGAGGAACATCTGTAGCAACCAGGATAAAGTAATGAAGCAACGAAGACACTAAACTCTTTCACTGTGCAGCCAAAGCAAATATCTTTTAGTCCTTCATGCATGAGTTTTCTAAGTGTAAACTTTTCACAGTAAGAGAAAGGGAATCATCTTCAGATTTTAGTGAGAAGAATGACTCAGATAGCCCCAGGCAACAAAGATCTGAGTGGATAAAGAACAGTTTTTGCCTGCCTTTGGAAAAGTATCTGCTGATTTTGTTCTTGTGCAATATTGCTTTAAGCCCACACAGAGGTTAATGGCAAGATGTTACTGTGTTGTTTCCTTTCAACATGCTTCCTCCCCTTTCCCAGAGGTGTAGGGCCGAATGGGAGATGGACTGGCAGTGGGAGCCTGATCCCCCCTCCTCAAGCAGAGGTCAGCCCAGCCCTGGGTCTGAGCTTGGCACTGGATCCTCCATTTTACTCTGAGAATTAAATGGAGCATTGCTTTTGTAGTGTCTGTTCCAATGCAGTTTTCAAAAGCACGAGAATAAAAGCTGAACATCTGCCCACTCCTCACGACTAACCCAGAAACCCAGGGCATTTGTTGGGAATCTGGTGTAGGAAGGGCAGGGGAAAAAATACTCGAGAATTTCCATTATTTGGCTTTGTCAGCAGTTCCCATCTCTGCAATGAGCAGAGCTTCTCAGAGGAGTCCCTGGCTGCCCTGGGTCTGACAGCAGAAAATATCTCCAATTCCAAGTGAAAAAACTATGTGGAGAAGACAGTGAAAACAGGTGAAAATGACAGTGACAAACAGAAAAGTGACTGAAGAACCACAGGGTGGAATCCTGTCCTGAGGGAGCAGCAAAGCAACTTCCCACTGGTTTCCATAGATTTCTGTGAGTTCTTTCATCAGTAAAACATCCAGACTGGCACAGAAGGATGTGTCATGAAGGATTTTGTTCTCATTGTCCATCATGGGGGCAAGAGATCAGGTAAGGTGCCCCATCCTGCCAGCTGCACTGCTCTCATGTGGAAGTGCCTTTAGGATAAGGAACAGGGCCTTTCCCTCTCCTGCTTGGGCAGGATTTCTGGCATTTGTCTCAGAATGACGAGTGGAGCATCACAACTCTGCCTCACAAACATGATGGATTTTGATGAATGCTTCCTAACAGACAGGTGAGATGGGATGGAGAGCACAATCTCCCTCTGCTCTGCACGAGATTCTGCCTGCCCTCCCCTCTGGCACAGCCTCCAGAGGCTGCCTCAGTGCCCAGGCACCAAACCTCACCCCACCACCCTCAGCAATCCCAGGGGAAATGAGCTCAGCTGAACTCCTGCTTAGCCATGGGAGATGGGTTCCCCAGAGCTTCCTTCCAGCTCAGTAAATCACTCATCCCAAGCAGAGCTTGGCTGGAAGGTGCCTCATCCCTTCCAAGACTCACAGCCTGCCCTTCTCTTCCAAAGCCATTTATTTGGAAAGGGCAGAGAGGGGTCCCAGTAAAGCCATGACTAATGTGTGGCTAATTCCCAGCAGAGAGGCAAAGCAGCTCCCAAGGAAACAGAGCCTTCTGCTTTGCTGACCCGGGCTGTGACAGCTGAAGGGAGAGCTTGCTCTTACCAGTAAAAATAAACATTTTCCTCATCTGAGGTCTGAGAGGGCAGCTCTCCTCCTGATTTACATCTGCAGGGTCAGCAGTGCCAGGGCACTGAGTGCACCAAGGACCTGCCACAAAGCACTGCAGGGATTAACCCAGAGGAAAAAGCTGGTGTGACCCTTGTCCCAACCTCTCTAGGTGTTAAATGCTGAAGTAATTGCTCACTTTTCATTGTCACTCCGGGGCAAAACTCACATTCACTTTCCCCAAGTAGTTGTTGCCTACTTTGGGGTTGACCTGTGGGGTCCTTACTGCAACACTCACCAAGTTCAGAGGTGTGGAAGAGCTGCCAAATTCTACTGACACCTTCAGGAGAAGCTGCTCTTCACTTGAGCCTACGAAGAAGGTTCTGAAGGTAGCAAACAAACAGCAAAATTGGTGTTGCTTAATAAATGGGAAATACAAGACATGAGCTATTTACAGCAAAAAAGCACCAAGGCTCAATGAAGCTGAGGAAATAGCTATTAAAATTAAGAATACTTCAAATTACAATTATTTTCCTTCTCAAAAGTGTATGTTTTAATCAAGTATTTTTTGTGTTTTCTAGTTCCTACATTATCAGGTCATTTGTAAATTCCAACATCTTTACATGCATTTTAAGTCACATTTGTTCTTCTACTGACAATTAATACTGCATTCAATTATTATTTTTACTTTTACCAGAGAGGTATAAAGTCTTTCATCTTTACAAAAAAAAAAAAGAATCCTTTTAATCATCTCCAATGTTGTGCTCCAGGCAGTATTTTGTAGGTGTACTTGGAAGTTGGGAAACAATTGCACAGAGCTGGAACTGCCAACACTCTTTCTCTGTTTGGAGGAAATTCCAGCATTTTAGTGCCTTGTCTTTAGGAGGAGGGATGTTACAGAAGAATTGTGCATTTTGCCCATAAAAATTTGCTTTTCCTTTTTATAGAAATATCAAATCTCTTGTCCCATGCAGCGCACAGGAGCACTAAAGGACCTGCCTCCAGCATCTAATCTTAGAGGACAATTTCCCCCTTGGAGAAGCTGACATGACAGGCAGCACCCACTGAAGGGCTCCTGAAACAAGAAATAATAAGGAAGGTGGTGTGAACCACACTCTTTCCAGGCTTTTCCCTTCTGCAAGGTTGGTTCAAGGAGCTCTGCACACTCGAGGGTGTGAGCAGAGCGTCTCTGTAGTGTAACTTTGCACAGCAGCACTGCAAAAGATCACTGAGTCTGAATTGCACAAGGAATTCACATCAGCAAGGAATAGAAGTATGAACTGCACAATAAATGGCCCATGGCTTCCTGTACAAAAAAAAAAAAAAGAATAAAAAAGAAATAAAAATTAAAAAAAGAAAAAAAAAGGGAATAAAAAGGAAGTTCACAGGGTAAAATATCAGAAGGAAGGAAACTTTTTTAACCATATAAATGACAAGCATATTTTAAAGAAAATGGGGTTTGGCTTAGCAGAAGCAGTTTGAGCCAGGAGTACTTTGCTGCTACAGAGGGAACCCAAAATCCAACTTCACTTTCATGATGCTGAACCAACACAGCCCATTATGCAAGAGAGGACTTTTAAATCCTTATTTCAAAAAATAGGTCAGACTGAACTCAAACACTTCCTTGTAGAAATGCAGCTTAATGTGGATTTGAGTGACTGCTGTGGCTCAGTGCCAGGCAGCAAACTTCAGAAATGTTGCTGAGAAATGTCCTTCAACCTCCTTTTGCTTCAATCTTCCCTCTTCAGAGAAGGAGGGTAAAGCAACAGGACTGGGAGGTCTCCATCAAGGAAAAAAATCACAGCTTTTGCCATGGAACAGCTGCATCCAGCAGCTGCTGGGTGCCTGCTGGTTCTGCTCTGGACCACGGCTTGCCCGGAGGGAAGCAGAGGGAGCTGCTGTCTGTAGGTGGGATGAGCACAGAGCTGAAGCCCTGCCTGCTGCAGACATGAACGTGCCACATCAAAAGTTCATTCCAAACACAGGTCAGGATTGACTGGAGGGGGACATAGTGGCAAAATCTTTTATCCATCCTAATTTCATGGCTAGATCTGTGTAAGAGCGAGGACAGTGATGCTGAAAGGCATCATCACAAAAGTGTTTCATTATTTTGTTGCATTTTTTTTTGTAGGGCTTAAATCTTGACATATTCAATCAATTCTATTTCTCCTGTTACATTGTGGATTAGTTAATTGCAGAAGCAAAAAAGGGTGTCTGATTTATTATGTATAGAGCTTTGGAAAACTACAAAAAGCAGAAGCATAGACAAGTTACCCAGTTCCTCTCTAATGGCCTTCAGCAACGATGAAATGAGAACTAACTGCAGTAAAAATGCAAATAAAAAGCAGTATATGAATTCAGGCCTCTGTCTTCATTAGACAATCAATGCAAAATTCATTAATTCAGGCAGCCAAAAGTGAAAAAAAAAGCGGGGGGGATAAACACCAGTCTGTCATATCTGTAGTCCTGGCAGCAAAGAAATGTTGCCAAATCCCTACAAGTTCCTAACCACATATATGGCAACTTATACCTCCCATCACCCCAGGTGGGCTCTAGTAGCTTGTTCAGAGAACAAGTGTCCAGAACAGTCCAGAACAGTCCAGAGAGCAAGTCTCCAGGGAAAAGAAGGCCAGCTTCACCTGGGGACAGGAGGAGCCTCTTTTGAAATCTCTTCCATGTTGAGAGTGTGAAATTGCCAAGCCCCATCGAACTGAACTTGCACAAAATTTTAATCAGACCAGTGCAGAAATCCTCCTGTCCTGCTGCAAGGAGGGCTCCAGCCCAGGGACAGCTCCTGTTCTCAGGGCTTTTCAGTCATGCTATAGAGAAAAACTGATCAGCATCTGCATGAGAAACCCCCAAGAGTGAGATCCAGACCCCAAACTGTTCCAGATAAAATTTAAGATAAATTCAGCAGCAATACCAGCTGCTTTTGAGGAATCCATTGTGTAGCCATCAGCTCATGACAACTCTTGGCTTTTAAAGACAGAACCAGTGACACAGAGGAGAGAGATCTTTGTGCAGCTGCCGACCCTCAGGGCCCCTGGGTGGGGAAGCAGCTCTGATGAAACCATGAGCCTGTGCAAACCAGAATTATTGCTGAGAAAATGGACCTCAAACCTGTGCAAACCAGAATTAGTGCTGAGAAAATGGACCTCAAGCCTGTGCAAACCAGAATTAGTGCTGAGAAAATGGACCTCAAACCTGTGCAAACCAGAATTAGCACTGAGAAAATGGACCTGAAACCTGTGCAAAGCTTTGACTCACTGCCTGTGCACGGGTATGAGTGTGAATCAAACTTCTATGCTGCTCTCTGCCAATTAATAACTCCAGATAAAACACACTGGGGAAAGACTGACAATATCAGAGATTTGTGTGCTCTCCTGCCCTGATAGACAACGTAGCACTTCACTGCTGTTTTACATGTCCAAATATTTGCCTGGATAAATAGACTTAGAATAGTTTGAGTAAGCTGCACTTCGGAAGCTGGATGAGTCACATCATGAAGAAATATTCTGGAAAAGGTCTACAGCATAATTACAGACAGAAAAATGAAAGAAGTCGGCACTAAACAATGTATCAATGGTAGAAATATCCAGACTAGGTTTGCCAACAGAGGCCTTTTCCCAGGTCTAATATTTATGAAAACTTGTTTCCTAAAACAATCAATTGGATTGGAGTGCCTTTTTGAATAATAAAATACATACTTCTTTCTTTCTTTATCTGGACACAGAACATCCCATGTGAAGGAAAAGAAGTTGAGCAGTTTGAGCAGAAACCTGCCTGGCATGCTAGGGACACCCTTGAGAACATGACGACACAAATATTTGAAAATAAGATTTTATACTCTTTAATTCTGCTTGTAGCACAAGGAAGCAGGGAACCACAATAACACACTGTAAGAGAAGGCTCAAGTTATAATTTTGCATCTCTCAGGGTGCAGTGAAAGGACTCACATGCCTCAGAGAGCCAAGTGGAGATTTGGCAGGTTATGTATTGCAGACAGAGAATTAAGGAAGCAAAAAGTGATATTCCCACCATTAAATATAGGTTGGAGTCTTAATAAGGCACAAAGTGAGAGGAATGAGAAGCTTTGAAATTGAAGTTTTTATGCCCTGCATCAACTACCAAAAAAATACGTGCTAATGTCATTCTCTTGCTTTTATTCCTCTCCACTGCAGCAAAAACCCACTCCCCTCAGGCTCTTTGTGCAGGTACAACTGCTCCTGTCTCACAGACTGGATACCACTCTCTGCTCAGACAGTGAGCTCTCCCCATCAAAGTGAAACATCCTCCCCAAATTCCCCAAACCCAACAACTTCACCATGGATCCAGCAACGGTCAAGATGGGCACCCAAAGCCACACCACAGCAAAGGCTCAATCACATCAATAAGTATGAAAACGGTGTTTTATGAAGAAAGGAACCTGTGGAGAAAGACCTAAAGAAAACCTCCACACACACCATTTATAGGGGAACACGAGACCAAGGTGAAAACTAGAAAGCTGCAAGATCACAGGCAATTATGGGTGACTTTCTTGGCAATCAGGACTTGCAAATCAAGTCCACCTCCTGCCCTGGTGGCTGATTGCCAGGAAAAAGTTAATTGACCATCACTAACAAATGTGCTTGTATGGTCTAGCCTAGGCTTTAACTAGCTGGCACCAGCTCTCCCTGGCAGCTTCCCCTGAATGACCTCCTGTAATTGCCCGTGGGCCAAATTCATCCTTGGGGAAAGTCTTTTCATCTTTAGTTTGCACCAAGAATTAATTTTGCCCTGAAAATATGCTCTGGCATTTTTCCTCATAAACTAAAGGAAATAATATAATCTTTCTTTTTATTTGCTTTTTTTTTTTAACCTTTCCTCAACATCATTGACTTTTCCCATCTTACTCCAACCACCTTCACTTACAGCCAGTTCCTTTTCTTTCAGCTGATTTTTGCAAGCATTTGTTTTATTTTACATGTTGCTCATTGAACTTTTTCCAGTCCATGTGTCTTATTCTAAAACTACAATTCATGAAATAGCCTAATTCTCCAAATGGTGCTGAACTGAGTGGAATAATTACCTTACTTGTTTTAGGCCTCTGCTGGAATCCTGAATTACACATTTGGAAAATTATGATTGTTTTATCTTCTTTTTTTCTCTTTTCTACAATTTCACAAGATGTGTGAAAGACAGGTTTTCATAAAGGACATAAACCCAGCCAAAACTATAATTACCACAGACAGAAAAGAATTCAGAGAAATGATTTTATGATTAAGGCATTGGAGTAGAAACTCAGAAACTTTTTGTGCCCCTGCCAAAACCTCTTTATATAACCTTTGCTGAGTTAATCCCTCTGTTCCTCAAATAAAACACTCTGGCACTTCCCTGCTTTACGATAGCTGCTGCGTAAACACATTCATTCACATTTGTGAGATGTTCAAACACACCAATAATCAGAGAGCCACGTCGGCTGGGATGGTTGAAATCATCTGGCTGTGTTTAATCATCTCTTGTCAGGACTGAATGCAGCTTTAATCACAGGCACATGGGATGTGGCAGCATTGCTGTTGAGAAACGAGCACCGTGCTAAAAGAAAGAAAAACAGGGCAAAAATTATGTTCCTAATAAAAAATAGTTTGCAAATCAGAGCAGCAAATGCACAAATGAATCCAAGCAACTCCCCATTCCAGTTCCCCCAAAACAGGGGCAAGCTCAAGTCTCTCACTATAAAAACCTATCAGAGCATCAATTCACATTCCACTGGAGCTGAGGGAAGTCAAGAGGAATTACAGCAGCTCCCAACTCCTGTCTTGACCCCAAGGAAAAGCACACCAAAAAAATGCTGCTAAAGGCTTATCCACAGTTTTGGAACAACCTTAGGTACAGGATGCCAGAGGAGCATTAGCTGTGTGTTTCCAGGACAGGATGAGGACACTGAACCCTCAGAGTGAATTTCATTTAAAAACTCTGGGGCTGAGCAATGGCTGAAGTGAGGAAGCAGGGAAGCCAAGCCCTGCAAGGCTGTAGGGTCACTGCAGGTGTGTCACTGCAGCCACCTCAGTGCCCTGCTGGCACCTTTGGGAATGGTTTCCTGAAGGTTTCAAAGAGGGTTTTTATCTGCTGCTCCACTCTGAACCATGCTTGCATCCCACACTTGGATAGAAGCTGCTGCCACATCCTCCCACCCCTTTTCCTGGAGGAAAAGCAAGCTCAGGGGTGTTTCCCCTCTTCTCTCTTCCTCCTCAAACGCTAAAGGCTTGGAAGGTTGCTGTGTCAACCGATCCCCCCTTCCTTTTTCATTGCTTTAATAAATTAAGCCGAGCAACAATAGAGATGAGAGAAAGCAGGACAATGTGGTAAATGTAGCAGAAAGAAATTTGAATTGTAATGAGGAGAGCTAATCAGGAAAAGAATGGACTATAGAGAAAAGCACTAATGAGTTTCTAAATAAATTCAAAAGGTTAATATTGTTCTATCTAACAAATACGAGAAGAATCCTAATATGAAATTAAAGGCCTCACTCCAGTGCCCTTGCAGCCATATGTTAAAGCAGTAACGCCCACTCGATTTACCCCTCTGTCCATCACATCCATCCTCTCCTAACACATCCCATGGACTGCTCCTGGAAATGGGACCTTTCAGGTCAGCCAGGTCTCTCAATCTCTTTTTTAATGTACATCAAATGCTTGAGCCAAAGTCACTGAGTCAATGGACAGACTCTCTTTGACTTGCAGAGTTTGCACTAAGAATATAGGGGCTCATTTATGTCAGCATCAACAAAATAGTGATCAAAATGCACTTTTCAAACCATCAGAGGTATGTGGGTGTTTATGAAGTGATGGATTTGGTGGGATTTAAGCACACTTGCATTCCCTTTCCAGGGTAAGCAAAAAGCTAATGAAGGTTAATTGGGGAAAGAGCAAGTGAAAATAAGTTTATAAAAATAAAGAAGTTGGAATGTTTCTTGTTTATTTTAATTTATATGATGCCAGTAGTTCAAAACATAAAGCTAAGACTTTCTGTATATAATCAAAAGTCAGAGTCCTTTATGTATTCTATTGCAAAACATGGTAAAACTGTATTTCAGCAAAAATTTTGTGTGAGAAAGTAGTCCCTTTCGAGAATTAAAAAAGTCCAATTCCCAGCAAAGTAATAGACTCACAGGCTTTCCATAAGAATAGAGGATCTGCTCAACTAATTTTTTGCTTGAAGGAAGGAAATAGCACCATTACAGTATTTTACTCTGAATATAAAATACCAGAATGACATCATACTTCGGGGAGAACTCTGAGTACATTTGTGTGCATGGCCATCCATCTGTCTTCTGCTCTGCAAACAAAAGCTACAGGGGAGAGCAGAGGGCAACTGCACATTTATCTCCCCCTGGTCCCATGCTGGCAGGGGATGAGTTAGGTCCATCCCAGAGCTGTGTGACCTCCTTACAATCCCCGTGCTGATAAATCTGTGTGCTCATCCCAGGGGCATGGGCTGACTCAGAGCCCGTCAGCTCCACTCAGGACACGGCTCTGCTCCTCTGCCCTGCCCTGCAGCCACACTCAGACCCCAAAGGGCAGAGCTGCAGCTGCTCACACCTGGCCAGCAAAGCTTCCCTTCACACCTATCACAGGAAATGACAAATAGGAAGGTGTGCACCGTTTTTATTCCAGGCGCGGGAATTATTCTAAAGTTAGAGCAACACTCTCATGCCAGGACTGACCATGCTGTGTATTACTCGTGGCAACCTTGCAAAATGCTGCTCAGCCACTCACCTGCCATGAATAATTTTATTTGACAGGCAGGTTAAATATTTTAGCTTCCTGATCCCCCTCCTCCTCCTCGCAAGGAAGGACGGTCATCGTGGGCTGCCCTGAGAGGCATCATGGCAAGGATGTTTAATAGAGGCTTCAGGGGAGTTCAGACTTGCTAGGCAAAGACTGAATAAAAAAAAAAACCTTGGACCCAAGAGATTGGAGTGGGAAATGCACAGAGACAGAGACTTGACAGCCAAGACATGTAAACTCTTTGTGAGTAACCCTCTGAACGTCAGCAGGAGACTTGCACTTCCCCCCAGGTCAGCTCTGGAGAGCTCACCAGAGCTCCTCAGCATGTCCAGCCCAAGCCACAAGGGAAATAAGATGGAAGGCAGAGGAGCAGCTTGTGCTCCAGAGCCCAAGGTGGATGTCTCACCCACTGAATGTCTCTGGCACTACTCTCTTTGCAAAAGCTTAAATGCAAAAAGACTCTCTGAGACAAAAGGCACTGCGAGGAAATTGCTAAGTGTGAATAAACAAGACAGTTGCATAGCTCATCATAACCCTAACGATGCTCCCTAAATCATGCAGGCCCATCACCTAGATCTATTGGCCACATTAGCAGACTGCTGAGTGCGGGAAATATGGAGGGGATCATTTTTAAAGGGTTTTGTCTGCAATGTTCATTGGGAACCCTTTGAGATGGAGTCTAAAGCAGATGGTGAAATGGGAAAATTATTCATGTTAATTCTTTAGCAGCCTAAAATAAATTTAGGGAATAATGAAAAAATGAAAGCCCCATTTAGCCACATTTTTGCTTTTGCAGCAGTCATCAAAGACCTAAGAGGGAGGACCCAAGGCTGCTGCATTCCACACACAAAGCTGTTACATTTATTAATTCAAAGACACAAGAGCAGTAATATCCTGGAAAAAAAAATAAGGTCATTCCCTTTCATTAGCTATAGTTCAATGGCCTGACGAAAGAACAAACAAGCTGAAACAGCAAATAAACCTCACAGTGCTGAATGCAGATCCCTTTCAAGCTTCTTTCACACACATGTCCTACAGAAAAACTGTTCTGCTTTGAGCTTCTCATCCACTCTTCAAACTCTTACAATGGGAAAACAATCCTGGTCTTCCTACAGACAAGGAAACAGAGTCATTGCTTTCATCCAGAGGGGTAACATCAAAGTCAGGACTACAGCCTAGCAAATCCAATCTCAGGTTTTCCTGCTCATTTCACAAGAGCACCAGCTCCTTGGGTGACCTGGTGAGTCAAACCACAAAAGTCTCCCAAGCTGAACACAGTGTCCCCAGCCACATAACATGACTGGTATCCTGGGAGGCTCTCCTTCACCCAGATGATCCAGAGGATCTGAGGAACATGCCCAGGGGAACCTTACTCCCACAACAAGAGCTTGTAAAAAATATTTTTTACCATCTTAAACACAAGAAGCAAATAAAAACTTTGCAGAATTCATAAGACATTTCTGTGTGAGCGCAGCACAAAGCTCTGTGAAACTGCTGAAAGCAAATGAGGGAGAAGGTAAATGTTTCATACTAAAAACGCTAAAGTTCACTCCTAAAATCACTAACACCAGAGTGATCTAGTATCAAGATATAATATTTGGAAATCTCTGGCTCAGTTTTTGCTCCTGACACTTTACAGCCCTGTTGCTTTCTGGCTATTTTATTTCCTATTAGTTTTTGGCACAGTGAACAAAACCTACGAAGGCTTCCAAGCGCTTGTAGCTGAGCTTCTCCCAGCATCTGTCCATGGTCCTGACACAGTTCTGGTTTTGTTCTCTCTAACGCACTGCAGTCAGTGTGCAGAGCTCACGCACTCGGTGAGAGCTGCTTCATCGGGGGTTTTCCCAGCAGCTAAGTGCTGGGCTAAGCAGCCAGCTGTTTCAGTGGACACAGCCAGCTGTTTCAGTGGATACAGCCCGCTTTTTCAGTGGACACAGCCCGCTTTTTCAGTGGATACAGCCAGCTGTTTCAGTGGATACAGCCAGCTGTTTCAGTGGATACAGCCCGCTTTTTCAGTGGATACAGCCCGCTGTTTCAGTGGACACAGCCAGCTGTTTCAGTGGATACAGCCCGCTGTTTCAGTGGATAGACACATGCAGATTTGCATCACCTGGACACACTGCCCTGAACCCAGCAATGGTGAGACACCTCCAGCACTGCCCAGTGCCTGCATGGACTCACTCTGCAGCCCAGGTGAGAGCTACCAGTGGTGGTGGGAGCTGCTCCCACCTGTCTGACCTCCCCCAGGGCTCAGGAGGAGTCAAGGACTGTGGCTTGGGAAGAAGATACAACACATCAGCTCAGCTCTGGGGAATGCACTTCTGCTCTTAGTGCATGGTTAGGGACAACAAGAGGGACTCAGGGGAGCCATACAGCTCTCACAGCTCAGCTGTGCCCCAAACCCCTTGTCTCTAATTAAAATACCACTGTTTTCCCAGCTCCAGCAACACACTGAGAAAATGCCTTGGGCTGAGGCTTTCCTGCCCTGCTCCCAAATGAGAAATCCTATTGGAATGGAGGACACGGGAGAAAACTTCCTCTGTGTTCCTCTTGTTTCTTCCCAGCATTAGCTGGAAGTTCTGAGCCCTGGAAAAAGCACAGCTTGGTAAAGGTCATGATCTGAATGCAGATTATTCACGGACATGAATTTATCTGATGAATTATTCTAAACACATCATCCAGCTGCTGTAGTGAGCACATATAGGATGTGTCTCTGCAGCTAAATACAAAGCAGGGCATTAAATAAGGACAGTCACTCGCTTGGAAGCATAATATTTTATTTGCCACAAATATGCTAATTCTTTAATTTTCAGTCTCTATGCCAGCTAGAAATACAACCTGAGCAAGATAAGTTTTCTTGTAGCTGATTACTAGGTAGCTTATCAAAGTTGATATATTAGATTTTAGGCCCTGATTCAGTGTTTTCTTAGACTCTTATGCAATTTTGATCCCATGGTAATGGATTTTGAGTTGCTTACAAACATGTCAAGACTATCATCTGCCAGCCATGTCCCCATGCTGCTAATTATTTATGCCTACTGAGCAAATTTATTGGCAGGTTTGTCAGAAAAAGCCATATTTTTTTCTAGTGCTTTCTAAATAAATACCAAGGGGCAAGGAAGAACCAACCATTTCAGTGTCTACACCAACCTCCTGGTATATCTCCAGGTTCCTGGACTCCAGTTTACAGGACTCGGACAATAAAAGCAAAACCAGAGACCTCTTGTCACTTAACACTTCTTAAGTTTCACTGCTCCTGCTGTTAATGCTGTATAAATAATTTTTAAAGGTTGGTTTCCATCACTGTGTCTCTGCTGAGCACAAGTTCCCACTGGGAGCTACCTGGGCACCATTTTCAGTAGGATCTGGAGGTTAGAAAAATATATTCTGTGTGCTGTAGGTAGGTCTGGCTGGAGCTAATGGTATTACACAGGAATTACAGGAATCCCCTCCAAGGAGGAAGGCACCAGGCCTGGGTCCAAGAGGAATAAACTGCAAATCACCAAAGGCAGGAGGCTCAGGGGTATCCACTGGGGACTGCGTGTGTAATTCCTGCACATGGTAATCACACTGACTCCAGCATCCTGCTCGGTCTGGGAAACACCTCAGGCTGAGCTGCAGCAAGTTTAAGAGCTGGGACAACACTGAGATTTCACCTCTGAAATCAGCAGCTCTGGGGAATCATCCCTTTCTTGACAAGTTATAAAAGTATCCCCAGAGGCTTTGAGTGCCACGTGGTGTTTGGAACTCCCCAGCCATGATAAAGGAGGGATGGGAAAGTTCACTATCACCACATTTTAGAGACAAATTTGCTGTCATCCCATGGGGTTTGTGACTGTTGTTAGATTTAGTGCTTGAGTCCAACATCAGCACAGAGAAGTTCAGGAGATAGAGAAAACAGAAAAACTATTTTAAAACAAGTGCAACTCTTTGGATCTCTGAACAGATAAGAGTGCATTGTTGGGTTAGGACAAATATTCAATTTGATTTTTATCTTATCCAAACTCCAAATCTCTTTTGTTATCAGCTACTTTCCAAGGCACTGTACAAGTGAGCTCTGAACTTACATTAAAAAAACACAAAAATAAGAGAGCTCTTCTGCTTCCTTCCCCAGGAATTAGCCCAGCCCAGACTCCCAATAACCTTGGCGAAGTTCAAATCCAGAACAATCCAAAACTGCAGAAATAATGGCAGTATCTAAACACTACAAGTAATTTTTCAGACTTATCAGGGCAGATCAAAATCCAGGATTGGTCACACCAGCAGGATGTAACCCTGCTGCACAAGACTGAGAGTTTTTTAGATTTTTGTGAAAAAAATATTCAGGTATAAGGGATTTTTTTTCCCACATGTTCTCCTCACCATCCTATCCCACCACCTATAAAATTACTTTTCCATTTATTCCACAGATGAGAGGAACCAAAACCAGCAGTACCTTAAGCCAGACATTTTTCTTGGCCATGTCCAGTCCATGGGGCTCATTAGAAAACTTTTATAAAATCAGCCCTTTGAAAAACACACATTTATTAAGCGGAAGCTGATCAGAAGAAAGATTCACTTTCATATGTTCTCTTGATTTTGAAAAAAAAAAAGGTCAGAAAAATATTTTTAAAGTTCAAATAAAAAATGCTCAAAGCCAGATGAAGTATCTTCTTAGAAATGCAGGAAAACACTCATTCTGTTCAAGTAAACAAAATTAATTGGCATGTTCCCTTTCCACTCACACCGGGGGGGTGACCACAAGTGGACATCAGGGCAGAGCCTCAGGATGCTTCCCCCCAGATCTGTGGTTTTTGTATGAAAGTATCCCTTTACTTCTCTGAGCTTTGAGCAAAATGTATTTTTATATTTAGAGGAGTAGCCTGGACTGGCTAAAAGCACCTGCACAAAGTTAAAAATTACCTTGGGCCTTGTCAGGGCATGAAGTCACCACATCTTAAAACATCCTTCCCCTGTGGTCAGAGCACCACCAGCTGAACAAGTCTCGTGGTGGCAAAGTACACAGAGCATCCCCAAAACCTGCGGGGACACCATGGAAAACTCCAGCACAACAAAATGCTTTTCCTTTTGGAAACATAAAGGCCTGGGGCTTTCTTTTCTACATCTCAATTTCTACTCATCTTCTTTCATAGCCCAGAGATAGCATGGATCCAGTGGTCTTCAAGAAGGAAAACAGGAGAAAGGAAAATATAACCCCTTCCACCTTTGCTGCTCCCAAACCTACTCATTATTTCCACAGAGTCCATTGTGTTCAGAACATGCCAAGAGCAAGCCAAGGCCCCTGGGATGCTCCAGAGGACACCTGGATCTTTGCAGCCACAAATACAGACCTCCAGATTTCCTCAAGGAGGGGCTGTGAACAAAAAGGGCATGCAGAGTTTGGGTGCTGTGGGCTTGGAACTAAACGTCAGCTCTTGCAGTGGAGGTGGGTCTGAAGGCACAGACAGGTCCAGCTCTCAGCAGGATGTGTCATGCCACACAGGGTACACATGGGAAATAAAAGATAAACTGAAAAATGAAACTGCTTCCAATAGCAGAAACCCAGCTGCTCAGCAATGGGCTTTGTTGACTCAGTTTGTGAGGGCTGGGCAGCCCAAACCCAGGGGATTCTACTAAAAATACCCCAAGCAGGGCATCAGCACAAGCACTTGTGGCTTTGTTTTTATCCAGAGAATGGGAAGGTGGAAGGAAACAAATGTAATAGAAGGAGCAGAACAGCAGAGCGAGACAGCAGCACGGGTGACAGGAAACAATTTATAACTTACTTGAGAGTGTTTTCTGAGTCATCTGTTCCACAGCTCAGACAGCAGTGCAGGTCTGCCCAACTGTATTACACCCAGATACACAAGCACACCGACATTCCAAGCTGTTTGGAGCCACCTCTTTCATCCTGGGCTGTGGGAACACTTCAACAAGCCACAATCATGATGATTTGCTCCTGTGCTTAGAGTCGAACACAGCTGGTGGCAAAATTCAGATTATTATGGCCAGAAAAAAAGGGGAAGTGGCTGTAATTCCATGGAAAATTTTCTTACAATAAATAAGTCTACACGAGCTGAGATTCACAACTCTTCATGCAATATATTGAAGTCAGAAATAAAAATGCAAAACACTAGGACACACCTGCACATTGTTCTGTGCTAACCTGAGAAATGAGGACTGGTGTTTCAGCTCAGCAAGCTCTGGCCTCCAGAGCTCTGGAGAAGTGAAACCCAATGCTGCTGTTCCCCAAGAACCTCAAATAAATTCCAGCACTTAAATATGGGATTTGTTAGCTTGGTTGTCCCCGTGAAATTCATGAACCACCATAGAATCACAGAATATTCTGAGCTGGGAGAGACCCCCAGGATCAGGCAGGGCAGCCCCCAGCCCTGCACAGACACCCCAACAACCCCACCCTGAGCATCCCTGGCAGCGCTGTCCAAACGCTCCTGGAGCTCTGGCAGCCTCGGGGCCGTGCCCGTTCCCTGGGGAGCCTGGGCAGTGCCAGCACCCTCTGGGGCACGGAACAACCTTTCCTGATATCCAGCCTGACCCTGCCTGACACAGCTTCATGCCATACTCTCCACCAAAGTCTGGGGACAATACTCTCAGAATCCTTGTGACACCCACCAGCTGCATTTTGCATCCCTTCCCCTGTGTTTTGGGCTGGGACACAGTCCATGAGCAGATCTGCTGCTTCTCCCTGCAAACCAGGATGGCAGTGCCAGTCCCTGGTGCTGATGGAGGTTCAGAGCTATTTCCCACTCTAATGACAATTAACTGGCTGTGCTGAGTCCAGGGAGAAAATGAAAGTAGGGAGTTAGAGAGAAACTCAAAGGAAAAAGTCTTCCCTCACTGTGTGGCTGCATGGGAATGACACATTAAATTTAACCCCCAAAAATAAAATTAACATTAAATTTACACCCCCAAAAACACGTAATAACTACCCAGGCCTTCTGTTTGCATGGCAATTGCAATGAAATGGTTTAAGGAGGAGAAACGGAGTCTCACATACCAGCTCTGCTGGGTTTCTAGTCGCTGCCTCCACCTTAAATTCCTCTTCCCTCTGTAGAAAGAGGGCACTCCAGCCCGTGGCTTCCTCTGGCTGTGACCATGGGGACCTGCCCCAGGTCTGTGGGATGTCACTGCCCAGGATGGGCTGTGGGGAGCTCAGTGCCTCCTAACCCATCACTGACAGCAGGGCCACATCAGCAGGTGCCATCCTGCAGGCTGCAAAGGTGCCACCAGCTGTCCAAACAGCACTTGATGGCTTTCTCAAGAATATTAATGCATTTTTCAAATCCACCAGAATAAACTCGCATTAGCTGTCTGGTATCTCCCATCTGTACAAGAGAAATTCCTCAATTTTCTAAATCAACCGTGTGGGTTCAGCTGGGACCAAGGTCAGTGGCTGCCCCCATGGAGATGGGACTGTCCCCACCATCCTTGGTGGCAGACACGGAGCTTCAAAGCCCATGGGTGACCACACTGAAATGCTCCACTTCAAACACCAGTACAAACTCCCAGCCTGAGGCATTAAAATTCAATTACCAGGGACAGCTGGATTCAGGCAAGGGTCTGACATGGGGGATCCAGGGAAGGGAACACTGCAAGCTGTCCGGAACTGAGGAAATGGATTCAAGCCAAGGATTATTTATATGTCTTGAGGTCTCACAGACTCTGCTCTGCCAGGCTTGGCCGGCCACACAACCAAAGCCAGGCTTGCAGGACATTCCCTGGGGACAGCCTGCTCCTCAATTCCAGGGACCTGCTTTGCCATCTCTGTGATGCTGGGAGGGAGCCTTGCCCGGCCATATGGGTGACCCACATTTCAGGGGTCACACGTGGCAGTGGGACAGGAGGACATGGGCACCTGAGCACATTCCTTGGCTCAGGGCTGGCTGTCACTGCTGCTCCCCCCCCAGCAACGCTGCTGGAGCATCCTCCAGCCCATGACCAGATAACAGCGTGCGTGCAGGTGACAGATTTTATATTTTCTGTTGGCAATGAAATTCAATCTCACACAAATAATTGTGTTTGTTTTCCCCACGGGTTCCAATCAGGCATAACCAGCTATTGAAAAAGCCAAATACTCATCAAATTTGCTTCTCCTCTCATTTCCAGTGCTGTCACTTGCAAATTCCTCTCCTGGATGGGTGCTGCTAACTTAAATATTTGGTGTGTGCCCGTTCTCAGTGAACCAGACCAAAACTGGGGGGAACAGGTATCCTTCAACATAGGAACAGTCATTTTTAAACTGCATTTCTGTTATAATAATAGACAGGAATAGCCAAGCAGTTCCAAAGCCGAGTTTGGGATACAGCTCAATCTTCTGCTTAACCCCCAGGGAATTGTTTTAAGAGCTGGTGGAGAGTTTATTTTGGAGCACACACATCCTTCCCAGGCTAAAGGGACACTGGTGCCATGTGACAGCAAGGGGACCCCAGGCTGGCAGGTCCCTGTGGCACCAGCATCACACCAGAGCTGGGCTTGGGGCACCCAGGGAGCAGCTGGCACCCCAAAATCCGCGCTGGCAGGGGATGCGGGGCGGCGCAGGGAGCGGTACCTCCGTGCGTGGGGCTCTGCCACCCTCTGGTGACCGCGACACGCAAGGACAGAGCGGAGCCAGCCCGGGGCGACCTGGGGCTGCCACCGCAGGGCAGGACACCGACATGGAAACATGGAGGAAAAGGGGAAGAGATGGGAAAAGCGAAGAGGAAGAGAGGAAGAGAGGAAGNAAAGACGGGAAAGCGATTTAAAAAAAGAGGGGGGGGGAAAAGGAGGCAGACAAAAAATAAGCAAAAAGACAAAATAAGAGGAACAAAGGAAAAAGTAAAGAGAGAAGGGGAAGGCAATGAGGAAAGGAAAGGGAACTCAGTGAAGAAAAATCAGTTAAAAGCAGCTCAGTGCAAACTCCTTAGCAGGGACCACTCGGAGGCTGCCTTTGCACCTTCCCCACTGGGAGCACAGGCACAGGCTGCTCGGAATCTGAAAATCCCCACAGGTGATGCTCTGCTCCTCCGGGAGGAAATGGTGTCTGTGGAGGTTTGTACCTGCAGAGAAAACGCCAGCAGCAGCCTTGGAGGGAAGTCACCACCGCTCCACATCCAAAGAAGGAGCTTTGTGCCACTCCTGACCCAGCTGAAAAAAAAAGGCAAGGCAGGAATGTTCCCACTGAGAGCAAAGCCATCCTCTGAGAGAGTTAAACCCCACAGTTTTCCATACAACAAAGGATTATATTAGTGCTTTTTGGCCAATCCATCTTTCAATCAATATAAATCACACTGGAGACAGGACCGTAGTGGAGGAAGGATTTACTCAGGGGAATCCTTGTCTATGGTGCAACCAGAAAAAAAAAAAAAAAAAAAAAAAAAAAAAAAAAAAAAAAGTATTTCACCTTCTACTGAGAATTATGCAAGGAATAAATATTAAAAATAAACAAATGAAAAAGCAAGCAAGCAAACAACAAAACAAAACCACTATTCCAGCAGATTAATGAGGAATCCATCTAAATAGTCTCCAAAGTCTCTCCATTCCAATAAGGAAAAGAAAAAGTTTCAAAGTTTTGAAAGAATTTAAAGAGAAATTGGAAGAGTCTCATCTTGCACGATAATTTTTTGAAACTTCTCTTATATTTTGAGCTTTAGTTCTGATAAATACTGAAAGTTTAAACCAAAAAAACCCAAACAAACCAAAACCAAAACAACCAAAGCTTTTGAGTTGTATTTTTTTAACAAAAAACTGTAATCAATACTCAGATGTTTGGAGCTGTATTATTTGTTTCATTTGGTTTTTTGTTTGTTTCCTTGGGTTTTGCCATCTTGAGAGAGATGCTGAGAAACAAATATGGGTGGATTTGGTTAAAGTCATCTAGAAAAGAGCTCCCAGACTTGGCATGGTCCTGCCATTCACAGCAAAGCTTCTCACATTAAAAGCAGATTTTTAGGGCAGGTACATTTCTCTGTGTGATATTTTGTTTCTCACAAGCAAACAAAAAAGCCATTTAAAAAAGCATTTTAGAGATAAGTGGAGCAGTAAGAGGAGAATTTTTCTAGATGCTTTTGCATTCCCTGAAATCCCTGGCATTTGGGAGTTTAGCTGTATTCATAGAGAATAAAAAGGGGAAGTCAAAGACCAAGCACAAAACTCGTTTGCAACTCAAGCATTCACCAGAGCCTCACCATCATCAGAGCTGAGATTTCACATGATTTACATAATTTTTGTGGGATTAAAAGACCTCAAAGAAATCCTCAGGGCTCACAGCTCCTCTGATATCCACTGCACCACACAGATGTCAGAGACACATGGAAAATAGGCAATTTTTCAGCTGGGTTTTGTGGGGTTTTGCGTTTAGGGTTGCAGAGTCTTGTGAAATGACATTTATCTCCCTGTCCCCTTTTGCCTCTGACTTTTGGTTTAGAGGCAAGACCCCAAGACCCAGACCTTGTAATCTGATTCTTCTGCAAATACTTCACATTTAATTTGTCTTGAGTAATTTAGAGATGCTTGAAATGGGTAGGTTTTGGGATTGCTTTTTCACAAATGGTAAAAACCATTGTACTGGGCTTGGGTACAGCTTTTGTACAGGGAAAATGTTGACATTTGGGCCATCTCCCAGCCCTAATTGCTTTGTCGACATCATTATCCTGTCATTAAATCTGTGATTTGAGAGTTTTAAACCTTCCCCTGTGTTTGAAGCCACTTTTTTAAAGGGCAACCTAAAAGCGAGAGGTCTGCTTTATACTTCCACCATCTGCTTCAGCAGATCAAGAGGTTTTTCCTCTCTGGAAACACTGTCCTTCAGAAACCACTGAGGGTTTCTCTGCAGGGGGCTCCCATGGTGAGAAATGTCACCTCACCCTCATCCCCACCCTGCTGCAGGGTCCCAGAGCTCCTCCAGGTCAGTGACAGCAGCTCTGCAGAGCTACTGGGAGAACCTCCTCTGCACAGATCTGGTCCAGAACCATGAGAAATAGAGCTCATAGAATGCAATCCCAGAATCATAAAACCTCCTGAGCTGGAAGGGACCCCCAAGGATCATCAACTCCAACTGCTGGCCCTGCACAGGACAGCCCCAAGCTTGGTGTTGCAAGGATTGGGTCATTCCCAGCCCAAGGGCTCTGGCTGGCAATAAGGAGGTGCTAATGCTCATTCATCCACACAAAACCTTAGGAATCAGCATTTCCCCATCCCTACTAACCCTCCCCCACCTTCTCTGTTTACAGCAGTGTTTGTTTGCTTTATGTGTCGTCTGGTGGTGTCCTCTAGTGGTTCCTTCCTGCACAAGAAACACCACCTTTCCTGGCTAAAATTATGTCAGCTGCATTGTAAAAGCACTTGGGGGGAGGAAAACTACAAATTTTGACAGGACCCGAAAGAACAGCAAAATAGATGGCACTTTTCTCTTTCATTTATGTGTTTAAAAGTTACAGCAAAGTTCACTCTGTCCTAATATTAAGTAAAAGTTATGAAAGGTAACTAACAGCAGCATGACTCAATATTTTTGAAGTGATGGCTTTCTATAAATAAGGGAAAAAAAATCAGAAATGGCCAGTAGAACTATTAATTAAAATATGAAAGCAGATAAATAATGAATAGTGGTGTCATGTATTCATTAAGATTCTACAAATGAAAAATATCTCTCCCAGTTATTCCTTTGATGAATCTAGCCCAAATATACTTGAACTGCAACATGAAAAATTCAGGAAGCTCGTATTTCATTCTGTATCAGCCAGCCTCAGATCCCCAAATCACAAAGCCAAGAACTGCAAGTGTCTAATCCCAGCACTGATCCTGAGCTTTTCCTCTGGCCTTGGACAGGCTTTTAACCTGGTTTTAAGATTATCTCTAACAGGATCATGGAATCACAGAACAGTTTGGATTGGAAGGGACCTTAAAGCTCATCTCATTCCACCCCCTGCCATGGGCAGGGACACCTTCCACTGTCCCAGACTGCTCCAAGACCTGTCCAGCCTAGCCTGGGACATTTCCAGGGATCCAGGGACAGCCACAGCTGCTCTGGGCACCCTGTGCCAGGGCCTGCCCACCCTGCCAGGTAGGGATTTTTTCCTAATTACACCAATCTGTGCTCAGCACAGTCCCATCAGTGGATGGGATGTACTTTGGGGCTCTGTGAAGCAAAGGAAGGATGGAGAAGCAAGGATGGAGAACAAACAAAAACGAGAGTTGCAGGCTCGTGCCTTCCAGGTAAATCTCCATTTGTGCAAGGTAGATTAAAGAAAGAATGGGTCCACATGCTGTATTATACAAGCATATTTAAAATACATCTTCAGATGTATAGATGTATAACACACCACTGTGGATTTTTGTTTAAATGTTTTCTAAAAGCACCTAAACCCATCCTGAAGAACCAGAACCCAATATGAAGTACTGAAATGACATCTGAGGGCCCTAAGACACCTCAACACCAAAAAGAAACCCCAAACCCAAAACAACAATAACAAAAAGCCAAAAAACACCCAAAAACAACCCAAAAAAAGACAATACCACCCCAACCTCAAACCAATTACCACGTCAATAATCTAAAATTCAAAGATCTCCACTGCACAGTGACTTGTTCACCTCAGTGCTGATTATTTTCATGTGCTGGTTCTCCCACCCCCCTGTGGGTTCAAGGCACTCCCAGGGGTGCAGGAGGAGGACAAAGGGTCACCAAATCCTCCTGCCACAGCCAGACCTGTCTCAGCCCAGCCACCCTTCCTGCTCACACTGAGAAGTTCCCTCTAAGCATTGCAGTGCAGTTGCTGCAGTGCACAGCAGTTGTTAATAAAAGACACGTTGTCCCCTGGGCTTTGTCAGCTCTGCACTTCAAAGCTCATTTCACACGCAGGCCAACGCTGTATTTTAAAAGGGATTGTTAACATGAGCTCTTTAGTCAGTTGAATAAAAGTATCAGGAACCCCCCTCTCCTTCCCTCTCTCATCAAATCAAACAAACAAACAAACAAACAAAAACAAACAAACAAACAAAAAAACCCCAGCAATCTCTTGGCAGCTTCTGATGGATTGGACAGGAACACACTCTTTGTAGGGTGGACAGAAATCCCAGGCTCTGTGCATGTGATTTTTTTTCCACTGCAAAATTAAAAATGAGACCAACTGCCACAGACCAAGGAATAAGGATTGATAACCAACATTCCCAAGGGATATTTGATGGCCTCAACTTTTTCTATTAAACACAGGTTGGTACTGATAGCAACCTGAGAATTGCCTTAGACAGGTGAGAATGCAGCCCAGACAGGTGATGCCCAATTCCTGGTGGGTTTTTATCTCCCACTTCTCCTTCAGATTGCTCTGCAGAGACCCATGTTTCTCTTCTCCACCACCAAGCAAACAATGACTCTTGAAGCCATGAAATAAAAAGAGAACTAAAATAAAATACATATTACTACTAGTGATTTGGACAGTTAATTACAGTTAATTAAGCTTATATTTACTGTAATTACTGAATAACTTATATCACCATGGAGGTGACAGAAACTGTATGAAGAAATGAGAATGATTTAAAATTATTTTAAGTGCTTGGAATGTCTGAGAAGTATTTTGTAAGATACATTGAAAGATTCTAAATTTAATTATAACACTAAGTTACTTTAAGCTCTGTCTGGGCTAATATTTTTCCTAGCAATTAGACAGCAGTTGATGATGCAATTACACTTTCATGTATAACTTTTGTGCAAGCAATATAATTTTTTTATTAAAAAATAATCAGAAGACATAATATGTGTGAAGTAGTTATATTAATTTTTTCTATGATTTTCCCCAGACACATTTTGCAGCTCCACTGCAGGTCTCTGCATAACAAAAAGGTAGGGTGAAGTAGGCAAAAAGGGAAGGAAAAGAGTCGAGACAAGCAATTAATGCATGGTAACTCTCCTCAGAAAGGATTATCCCAGTCTCCATCAGAGGAGTCCGTGGTTACAGGGAATTTTAAATGAAGAACAGTATCACCCATGAGAGTAAGAAGATTTAAAGTCAAAGAAACCACAATAAAAAATTTTAATGACATTTTTTTTATTTTCCAAATCTCGTGATTTAAAGATTAGGATTCAGTGGGTTGCAGGGAAGGTTAGCTTCTTTTTTTTGTTTCCTACTTTATTTCCTGAGCTGACAGCACGGCAACTTTGGAGCAGTAACCGAAACCTCTTTGGAAAAGATTGTCTTTGGACTTGGCCAGGGCCAGGTTTCCTCCCTCAAACATCCAAGAATCTGCCCTGGCTCCACCATGCATCCTGTGGGAATCAAACTGATCCAGCCAAGCCAGACAGGGGCCTGTGACAAGAAAGACAGAGGTGGCATTTGAGGCAAGATCCAAAGGAAGCAACTCTCCAAGTCCCTCTAAAGCTGGAATATTCTTTCCAAGAGCTGGCAGGCTGTGCCAGCTCTGCCTCACACTCTTTCTGCTTTTGCTTTTCCACTTGGACCAGACTTCCAGCTGACTTGGTGGGCCAGACTGCACAGCCTGCCCAAATGCCAGTCAGCTCTGAAAAGGGTCATTCAGACAATTAACAACAGCTAGAATGTGAATAGTTAAGATTTATCAGTGGATCAGGAAATAGTAGATTAAAAAAAAACCCAAGACCATGCCATCACTCACCGCCAATAAATGTTCCTCTCTAGAAAATGTAAATCTAATGCAAAGAAGCATTCATTATCATTCATCATGGTACTCCAGCAGCATCTCCCTATTGTGCCCTGGGTCCCTGAGATGCAGCAGTCTATCACTTCTTTTGAAATGAGGAAATTCTCCTTAAATCTTTATCCCACACTGGCTTCCCCTGCTCTTCTACAGCAGCTGCATCTCCACTGAATTCCCTGACATTACTGCTGTTGGCTTCCACAACCAGGAGAGAGCTTCAGGACCACACAGCCAAAGGCTGGCATCTGCAGGGGACTCTGACAGTCTCAGGTCTATTTTACTGAAAGATGCAAAGTATTATAAAATATTTAAGCAGCCATTTAACCACTGAAGCTCAGGGGATGCAATCAGCTTCAGTGGTGGAGCCTGGAAACCAAGGCCAGGCTCCTCTGCAGAACTGCCTTTAGGCTTGCAACCCCCTGGATGATTGCAGCGTCCCCACACTGCAGCTGCAGGCAGCCCTTCCTTCAGGAACCTTCAGCCGGGGGCTGCAGACCCTCCCTGGCTGCTCTGGGGATGCAAACCCCACACCATGCCTGCACACACCATCAGAGCATCCCTTGGCAGCTCCAGTTTTCTAACTGAGCATTGCTCAGCCAGTGGTTTGGCAGATGTGGTGCTGGGCAGGTTCTCCACCTGCTGACATGAGTATCCCTGCTCTGCAATCCACATGGAATGGACAGCAGTGGGTACCAAATTTGGCCACTTCTGCCCACTGCAATTTACAGATTTCAATATTTATTTAATATTATTATAATATAATATATAATTATATTAATTAATTAGAACTAAATATTTATTTAATTGAGGGTTTATTGTGGTTCTAGAAGGGCAGGAAAAAATATGTTGATTGATCAGAATAAAAAGAACCCTAGCATTTTAAATTCTAGCTATTAAACAGAATACCCAGATTTCCATGTCTTCTCACAATATACTCATAAATATACTCCAATATACATGGAAATAGGCAGTTGTTTTTACCATGGTTAATGGCCAACACTCAGGTTGTTAAAGAGTAGAAGAGGAGCAGCCAAACACCCTGACCCCTGTGCCCTGCAGCAATTATTTCTTTCCCCTTCATGCCCAGAGATGTGGCCAGCTAAAAAGCCAGGGAATCCACATAGTGAGCAGAATCCAGTGGGTAACTAGGATGGAAACATCGACAAATGTTCAGAAATTGTGCTGGCAGAAGTGCCTGGAGGCACAGGGCAGGTATGGAGCAGCTGAGGTGAATTTACAAGGAAACACTGAATTGTGAGGGGAATAAGGCAGAGGACAGTGACCATGAACATGAGGCCAAGTGGAAGGGCAATGCAGGGCTTTGGGGGAATGGCCTGGGAGCAAAGAGAGGTAGAAAAGTGGAGAGAATCAGAAGGAAATGAAGCAAAGCATAATGTCCAGAGCAAGGAGACGAAATGAGCCCAGCTGTGCTCTCCACAGGCACCAGGTGAGCTGCAACAGCCAGCAGAGACCAGACTGAAAGCATGGACCTGATGGTGGGGGGCAAACCCAGGATTTAACAGGGACCAGCCCCCTTGGATACACAACTTCAACATTCCTCACAGAAAGGGTGCTCAGGCACTGGGGCAGGCTGCCAGGGAGGTGGGGAGTCACCATCCCTGGAGGTGTCCAAGGAAAAGCTGGCTGTGGCACTCAGTGCTCTGGTTCAGCTGACAACGTGGGATCAGTCACAGGTTGGACTTGGTGATCCTGGAGGTCTTTTCCAGCCTAAATAACTCTGTGATTCTGGAACAGCAGTGCAGTGTGCCTCAAGTAATACCCCCAGCTAAACGCCAGCAGCTTCACTTGCTGCCTCCATGGAAAACCTGAGTGCAAAGAGCAGTCAGAGCACACTCAGAGCCCAGACAGTGCCCTGTGCTCCATGGCAGTGTCCCTGATGGGGATGGAGACTCCAGAGCCTGCTCGAGTTTGATATTCTGGCATTAAACCAGGACTGGCCTTCAAAAGTGACTGTGTTATTTACAGATGGAAAATCAAAACCATGAGCACCATTTCCTTTATTTGCCCACCCAGCAGCATTTGGGGTTAGCTGACACCTTCCTACAATCAGGCACTTGCTGACTTGTCCTCTGTTTCCTTGTGTGAGGTTTTCCTGTACTATTTTGTTAGGGAAGCCAACCAAATACTTTTGACTTTTCAAATACAACAAAACCCCAGGGGCTGTACAGAGAACGAGAGGTTCCAATGAACTCTTGAAATTAAGTGTGGGAATGACCTGAACAGCAGCTGGAAGCACTGGCAACAGAAAACATTTGCAGGCAAAGGAGTGATGAGACAGGCAGTTTAAATGATTCCAACCTTATCTGAATGAAGGTCTGAGGAAGAGTTAGGAGAACTTATTCTAACAAATTGGAACAGATTGCCAAGGGATGCAGTAGCTTTTCCATCATTTCCTATCTTTCAAAGAAGATTGAATTTTATACACACATACACACATTTTCATTCCAGGTCAACCACAAGTTTTTGGGGTGGATACGTCAGTGACTGAAATCCTATGACTTGTGTTAGTCAAGAAGTTAACCTGGGTTACTACATTAATCTCCCTGCTTCTCTTAAAAACCTGTGGCTGAACTGATAACTTCGTTTGGAATAGGAAAAAAAGCCTTCATTTAAATTATAACAGCCATTCACCTTATGAATGTACTGAAATCCATGACAATATTATAAATTAAATAAGAATATACAACCACTGAAGTTTAAATAGTCTTTGCAACTATATTTTATTTGCAACTATAAATAAATTGTGGGATGCTAAATCACCATTTAAAAAATCCACTATTTTTATCTGTTAGAGAATATGAGCCAAACAAGAATCTGAAATCTCCCAAATTCCACAGACAACACATAGATTTTTTTCAATGAATTCTTGTGAAAAAATAGTGCCTATTTTAATTAGAGAAAAAAGTTTCCTGACACAAAAGCAGTTCTAGAGGCTGAAGGATTCCAAGAACACTTTTCATATTTGCCCACTTTGAACTTGGTGCATCAGAATTTTCAAGTTTCCTGTTATTTTGCTGTAAGCTTTTGGGAACTTTGTCTGGCTCTGGTGCACCTCAGCTGGGATAGCACAAGGGTCACCATGAATCCTGAACAGTTTCACAGAGCATAAAATTTAACAGACCCAAAGAATACGAGGGCAGTGGCCATAAACATAAAAATTAACGAGGGGAGCACTCTGTCATTAAATAGGGATCAAGGAACAAGCTCAAAAGCTGGCGTGGGATCAGGAAGCTGTCACAGTAATTGAGGTAATTAGTGAAGTGTGGTGATGAGTGTGCTGGCTCTCCTGGACACCCTGTGCCTGAGCTCATGGCCATGCTGCCTTTGGGCTGCACAGTCCTTCTCTGCCTCATGTCAATATTTGTGCTTCTGCAAGTGCACCAGGAGCTGCAGTTTATGTCTGCAGAAAAGCTCAGGCTGTCATCAATGTCCCACAGCAAACCCTATTTTATTAACAAACATCTACACACCTAAGCTTGCCCTGTGCTCCCCAGGGAAAGCTTAGGGAAATCTGTCATTAGAGAGTTAATAGGTGAGGCATGTTCAAAAATCTGGAGTTTTTTTGCTGCCTGACCAGTTCAAAATCGGAGTTATTTGGAAAATGCAGCCCCGCGTTTAGTGAGACAAAGTCTCAGCTCTCCAGAATGAGCCCTCACCCCACAGCACTGAGGAGCTGCAAAACAAAAGCTCCATCACCTGTGGTACTTGAAACGGCACAGCCTGACCCAGCAAGGAGCTCACAAAAGGAAAGACACTTTGTCACTGGGAGACAAAGTACCAGAGTGGCTGACAGGACACAAAAACCTGCCTGAAAACACAGGCATGCCTAGGCTGGGAGCTACAGGGCAGCAAACAGGGGGAAAACATGAGGCAGCAACAGGCAGAGTATGAGGTGGTGGTAAGGAGATGGATTTTAGCCTCTGTTTGGATCGATGAAGGACCTTTAGATGAGATCCCAGCAGTCAGATCACATGAGGAAGAGAAAAGTGAGGAAAATTATCCAGGAGAGCACAGTGGTTGCTCCACAAGCCTCCTTGTACCCTACTGAATTTCTCTTCTCCTGCTAACATAACTAAATAACCCTCTTCCAGAGTGAGGAAAAAGATTCTATTTTATTTTCTTTTTCCGAATAGTAAATCAGGATGTTTAATCAAAATATTCATTTGGCAGTCCAAATAAAGCTCTGAATATCTTTTCAAAGGAAATTAGGAGATCTCAGAAAGCTACAGCTTGGCCCAAGAGACTCCTCTATCAAGAGCCAGTTTCCCAGGCTCCTGTCAAGGAGATACCAGTAAGACTTCTTAACTCCCAGACCATGTAAGAGCTGACAACATCTGTTCCTCACTTACTGTGCTAAAAAGCAGCCCCTGAAGAAGACACTGTGCTCCCTTGATGCACTAGCTTTCATTTCTGGTATAACAATTTCCTGTGCCATGTTTAACACATGGCTTTGTTCTGCAGGACCTATCTTTAAGATATGTTAGTGGAATTTGGGACTCACCCCATGAAAAGCGAAACCCTATCAGTGGAAGGCAGATGCAAAGGAAAGCAGAGGAGAAATGCTCACACTGCAGTGAGTTTTATCAGTGTGAAGAGAGCAATAGCATTCCTAAGGCACCTCTCAGCAATACCTGCCCACTTCTCAGCACCAAGATGAGGAGTGCTGTTACTGCACTCAGGAGCTGGAAGGAATTTTCCAAGCTCACCCAAAAATCCTAGAGAGGAATAGGAGAATCAACTGTGTCTCTTCCTTTAGGGAAAGGCCCTCCCTTCCTCCTTGGTACTGCATGCTGCTCTCTCACACTCTGAAAATATTTTCTGCGCCTCATGCTGCCTTCCCAATTTTATAAGTATAAAACATTGTACATCCAATTCATCTTTGAAATTAATGTATTTATTTTTCATTCACAATATGTATACATGCATTAGAACCGTGTTTCCCTGAAACTGTGAAAACTCTTGCCGTGTCCTCCCAATATCCCAGATGTTTTCTCCACTTTTCCCTTAACACAGAGCCAAGGCTGGACTCCACCTCAGGATGAGACACCGAGGGCATTTCAGGGAAAGGAGTTTTATGATTCAGTGGCAGCCTCTGAACAAATGCCAGCACCAAGCACTTACAGTGCAAGTCCACAGTGATGCTGCACCTGCCAGTGCTATAAACCTGCAGACAGGGTTTACTCTGAAATAAATAAAAAAACAACCACAAAACAAAAACAACAGCAAAAAAAAAAGAAAGCAAGCTGAATGTGTGGTGTATTTTACAACACTCAGGGAGAATGAGGAGAGACAATAAATCTGGGAGCTAGTAGCCACAGCAACAAATTGCATTTCTCCTCTGGATGGCTTTTCCCTTCCAATCAACAGCAATTACTGGGCACCTTAGGGTAATACAACAAAGTTTATGTTGCTTCTATGGTAAAGTTCTTTCCCCAAGACTAATTTATTCCTTGTCTGCAAGGTGCTGATTCATTGCAGCACATTACAGGGGGTCTGACCATGACAGCTATTGAAAACACACAGAGAAAAGCCCTGGACACAGCTCGTCCTGCTCTGTTGGTTGGGGTTTTTTTCTGGTACCAATTAAATCCCAGCACACTGAGCTTGGGAGACTGATGTCGTTCCTGACTCCTAGAAACAGGGGAAAGGAAGCAAAGATAAAAGTGTCTGGGGGATACACTTGGGGCTGAAAGGAAATGTAGGTTCCTATCTGACAACATCAGTCTCAATAAAGGTTGAGAAACCAGGTGTGTGCTGCTTGAAAAAAATAATAATGAAGGAATAGCTGTGCTGCTTTCTGCTCTTCAAAGGCTGCCTCCAAACCACTCCAAATTCTCTCTGCACCACTGCAGTGCCATCAGGCTTAAACACAGGCTAGGAATATGCTTCCATAGCTTTTATCCAAAGGAGTTTTGTGAAGAGCTGATGTTGATGTGCTTTCAAAGCATCCAGGTGGACACATCACACATCTCCACATGCTGGAAGAGCAGCTCAGCACTGGACAAGGTGCAGCACATATGACTCTGTCCTAGGGCATGGCACAGCCCCTGGAGCACCTTCCCCTCCCTTTGAAAGGGCTTTAAAGCAGAAGCTAATGCAGAAGGACAGAGTGAGGATTAAACCACACATGGCAGGGCAGACCCTCCCCACTCCAGTGGGACCCAGCAGTTGGATTTTAACCACATTTGCTTTTGCTACCTTTTAGGCCTTCAAGACTTTCTGTTTTCCTGCAGGTGCCAAGCTCCCAGCTAGACCAAACAGTGTGACAACACACTGCATGCAGCTGCATTCATCTGGCTGGTGGGAAAAGCAGTTGGAAATCCTGCTGCCCAAAAAGGAGATTTATTGCCCCTGAAACAAAGTCCCTCTGAGCCAGCACAGCTTCCAGCACACTCTGAGCACGCAGGGGCAGCCCTGCAGGCTGCCAGGAAGGCACTGCCTGTCCTAAGGAGAAGGCAGCAGTGGTGGAAAGAGCCATCTCCACACCGTGGTTCATGATGAAAGTTGACAGAAGGGATTTGTCTAGTTTTCTAAATATTTTGCAGGGAAGCAGAGAGTTCATATCTGTGTGGACCAGGATGTGAATTTCAAGCAGGATGAAGAGCTTTGTGCTCACATTCAGCAGCAATCATGTTCTGGCAGTAACTACAGGGAGCAGGAGACAAGCAATGGCTGGGTGAGACACAGCCACACCAGCACCACCTGTGACAGCTTGACATGGGACTTTATTTTCTATAAACACATTCCCATGACTACCTATGAATCCTGTGCAGCACCTCTCTCATCCTCCCACGATCCCTAAACGTGTGGAGCTGACAGTGCCCATTCATCCCTGTCCAGAGAGGCCACTGGCTCCTCTGACCTTGCAGAACACACCATCTGCAGGTACCTTGTCTCCTTATTGGTGACACACACCAAACACAAACTCCACCTGGCTTTCAAAACCCCTTTCTTTGGCCAGGACTGCCAGGATGGATCTCTCCTTTCTGCTGCCTTTTATTACAATGGCTTGTTTTCATGCTATATTTGCCAAACACTGTGGTCCCTCCAGGGGAAAATGTGACACTATCTTCAATCAGGGTCCTGGAAATACACCCAGCACACCAATACGAAGCATAAAGGTAAACACAGAAGCCTCTTCCCCATCTGAACAGGCTCTTCGAGCTACCTGCACACAAGTAATATTTTTCTGTCAAAGTTTGCTACATCTCTCTCTCCAAAAATTTTTATCTTGCTTTAATCTACTCCCAAAGCACCCCACCCTGCTGCTGCTGAAATTAATAGGTATTTTTACCTTTATATTCAGTGTGATGAAAATTAAGCCCTGAAAAAGCCAGACAATCACACTGCAGTCCATGTGCATGTAGGGAATGCTGCAAGCAGGATTTAAAAGGACCTTCCATTTATCTTTGTGCTGCCTGGGCTCCATCTGCATATAATTGCTTATGTCTACAGACGCTGCAATGCTTATCAAAGGCTGAATTCTTACCCACATAGCTTTCCCTTTCAACTAGCAGGAAATTCTCATTGCTTTACAATCCATACACAGCAATTTAGCATTTAGTAATTCAAATTGTCACACAATATTTGACGGAAAATAGTCATTATGGATTTATAACACAATGCAGGTAGCTGAAGTACAGAGATTTCAGTGTTTCAGGAAATGGGTGCTATTTTCAAACAGATCTAATCCTATAACAAAAAAAAATATCCATAGTATTATCCATAATCTCTTATTGCTGCCTGCATCTATGGGGTTTGGTTGATTCCCTCCCCTCCCCTTCTTTTTAATGCTCAAACAACTGAGTTATAGCAGAACATTCTTCTACACTATGAAGCTTATTTACATACTGTAAATAACTGTGAATGCAATAAAATTGTGGTACAAATAACATGAAATAATGCCTCAATTTGCAGTTGTTTTACATCAGCATAGTTTATGGCAGTGTTTACTGTAGACTTTGGAACAAACAAACAAATAAATAAATAAGACAGAAAGAATAAAACTTCTCTATTCCCCACACCCTAGCATGGCCACTCACCAGCACTGAGGTCACTCATGGCTCAAATAATATTTAAAATCAGAGACATCATATGAACCCTTCCAGCACCTGTAGGGAGCCTACAAGAAGGGTGGAGAAAGACAATTTACAAGGGCCTGGGGTGACAGAACAATGGAAATTGATTCAAACTGACAGAAACCAGGTTTAGGTTGGATATTAGGAAAAAATCCCTCCCTGTGAGGGTGATGAGACCCTAGCACAGGGTGCTCAGAGCAGCTGGGGCTGTCCCTGGATCCCTGGGAGTGTCCAAGGCCAGATTGGACATTGGGGCTTGGAGCAGCCTGGGACAGTGGGAGGTGTCCCTGCCCATGGGATGAAATCTCTTTAAAGTCCCTTCCAACCCAGGAACTTCCTGGAGCAGATAGGTCAGGAGAAAGTTTTCTCTAAACTCTCTTCTCCTCCTGGCACTTCAGAGAGCCAGAACAGAGCCTTGAAACGATGAAGTGCAATTTTCTCCTCCCTTTAAGCACACACAGAAATGTAAATAGTCACTTCCAAGAGCTTAAAACCCCAGGGAAGCAGATAATAAGCAATTACTCTAACCAGATAGCACTGCTGTCTAAAAATTAATTTCTGTGCTAACATCCCACCCCTAAAGTTTTAAACTTCAAAGCAGAGCATCTTCTGAGAGAAGATGCACAGGTGTACAATTATGGTTCCTAGACTTCTGTCTCTGTCTGCTCTGCTGGGACACTTAATCTGCCCACTGGGAGCAGAGGCAGCCCACGAGAGCCCATCCTACACATCCCCTGGGCACATGTGCCTTCAGACAAGAGCTGCTGCTGCAGTCTCAGGCACCACTGATCGAAGCAAATTGATCTTGTCACTGCAGCATTCCTGACATGCTTATTCCCACTACAGATTCCCTTCCTTGTCTCTGCCAGTGTTTGCAAATCAATTTATTTTTATTCAGAGGACCATCCTACTCAAGATCTGCTCAGGCACTGAGCTGTGTAGCATCCTCAGAAGCCACTGAAATGGGACAATGGAGCCATGGAAGTTGGAAGAGTCAGGAGCACAGCCACAGGAACCTGGTTCCTCCAAGCAGCTCCTCTGCTCCCAACACTGAGGGCACAGGCAGAAGTGCCAAAGCTGGCACCCATGCTGCAGGGCTGCTGGCCCACAGGGAGAGGCTTCACACCATGAAGAATATTCCTCCCCCTTCCTCTGAATTCAGAGATGTCTTCCATAAGAGTGGCATCAAGCCTTAATGGTGAATGTTATAGAACCACAGAAGGGTTTGGCTTGGAAAGGACCTTAAAGCTCAAAGTCCCACCCCCTGCCATGGGCAGGGACACCTTCCACCATCCCAGGCTGCTCCAAGCCCTGTCCAACCTGGCTTTGGACACTTCCAGAGATCCAGGGGCAGCCACAGCTTATCTGGGTGACTTCTCTCCACTAATATTCCTCAGGAAAAGAAGAGCAGTTCTAGGATTTCATGTACTCTTTTTACTTCACCCTATTTAACCATGAAGGATAATCAAAAGAATTGAAGACAAATAAACCATTTTTAACAGCAGCACGTTGGGTTTACAGAACTATTAGTTGAGTGTCATTTATAATAAATGATCCTATCCTGGTCAGTCCTTCTGATATCTAGGTTACTCTGAGACATCTACAAATGTACCTAAATAATCCACCCAGAGACACCTTTTATCATTTATTTGCTGACATTTTCTGACGGCAAAATGCCGAAAACAAATATTGGGTGTCTACATATGGATTTAGTGTCTGCCATAATAAATCCTTACATTTGGAAACTTGTTCCACAATTACTGTGTACTCCTTAAAACAGAAATTGAAAGGTAGCTCATTTGTAGGCATTCAGTGAATATATTTTGAAAAATATCTATGAATTTGCAAGACACTGAGAAAAAACCTCCACACCAGATCCTCTCCCAAAGCCCACCCTGTTGCTCTATTCCCTATTCCTTAGCATTCACCACTGAGTGCTATCTGGAAACTGCATTAGCAGTAAATTTGAACCCTGAGATCTCATATTTTATGTCATTTGCCAAACATTCCCTTATATTTTTTTTCCTGTGGCTCAGGATGTTTCCTGCTCTTTATTTCAATTAATGGTGTCATAGTCAGTATATTCTCCCAACAAACTCCTAAATTAATGACCACACTCTTCCTTCAATTTTTCATTCACAGAAGGGAAGAAAAAAATAAGCCCAGCAATCTGATGCACTTAACTCTTTATGATTTCAAATAAAAGGCAGAAAAATGATTGTAATGTTTCACCAGTCCCACCATTTAGCCAAAAAGCACACTGTACATCTTAGTTATGTCATGTTTTATTCCTCAGCCTATGAAGATGCTGCAGAGTGATGCATGCAGGATAAAAAAAAAAATTTAAAAAATGAACAACCAGCAGCAACTTGAAGCCAGGGATTTTTCTGTTGCTTAACGCCTCCACAAATAACTTTGTTCTTTTCCCTCCTTTTAAAAACAAAGGTGCAACACAGGGAAACAAAAAATGCCATCGGAAGCTTTATTTCCAAGTCAGTGGGAGCAGTAGTTTTTCATCCCTGGCTCTCCCTGTTTAATCCCAGTCACGTCCTGTCCCTGCTGGTCGTGGGGCACTGACTGACAGGGCTCTGTCTGCATTCCCTCCACGTTGGAGAGCAGCTGAAACCTTGCCCCAGACAAGCAGGCTACAGGCAATTTCCCCTCAACATCCTCCCTGTTCAATATTTACAGATACCTCTCTTTGTGATTGGACCATCAAGGGCAGAAAACTCTCCATCAGGTGATTCCATCTTTCCACCACCTCTTTTCCAGCTACTTTTTCTCCCTCTTCTGAGCAGCAGTCACTACTTCTCCCTTTCTACCCCTTTTCCTGGTCCTCTGTTTCCCTGGGCTCCCTGAACTTGTCTCCCCAGAATCTCCTGCATCAATTCTGCCATTCAGCACCAGCTTTTCCACCTCCCACTCTACCACGTTTTATTCATTTATTTTAAGGGAAACTTTGGGTTTAAATTAAAAAAACAACAACAGAAGGAATGCCAACAGTTACACACACTCCTTGGAAGAAGCAATGGTGAGGGGGTTGCTGTCACCACCAGGTCTGCTGCAAATCTGCACCAGCACTTTCCAGGGCATTGCTTGTTGATGAGGAGCTGCATTCTTTCACCCCACAGCTAAAGGCACCCTAAGGGAGGTCTCTGTTGCTTCTTCTCAGGATCCCCATGTCCAGGAAAGCCCAGAAGTTACATGGAAGCCAATCTGGTGAGCTGAATCCAGCAGTTAAAGAAATTTCAGTTGCTAGCACCAGAGTTTCTGACGCCAGTTTTAACTATAAGCCCTAAGGACTTGAAATAGAGATGAAAAAATAGGAATAGAGATGTTTAGAAGAGCCTGGCTTGACTTCCACAGTGCTGTGGTCAGGCAGCACTGAGGATGTGGCCACAACCACACTGGATGCTCCTGCTCTGACCTCTGCTCCCGCTTGTCCGGGAAAATTCCCCACCGTCACCAGGCTCATTTCAATTACAAATCCTTTTCAACCTTTTCTTTTTAAGCAAAAGCACGGCTGAAATCTATCAGAGAGGCTTCATGGTCCCACCCCCGTTATTGTCCTGCTTTTATGGCCATGACTCAGGAGCTGGGCTGTCCTGAGCACAATGAGGAATGGCAGGAAGGGCCATGGATCACTGCAGGCACCATTACCTGTCCCAGGGACTGAGTGATGGGACAGGAGCACAGTCAGCCCTTCCCACAGACCACACTGAGCAATCTGCTGCTGCCTGGGAGCTGCCACCTCTTGGATCACCCACAAAGAAGGGACAGACAGGGCAGTGGGGAGCACATTCCTCTGAAGATCCCTCTGTAATTCCTGATATCCCGTGGCATCCAACCACTTCTCCACAAACACCAACTCCACGAGGTGGCACTGCCAAAGGAGACTGTCACAACAGCTTTCAGGGAACTGGAGCAAATATTTTACCCAGAGCTGACAGATTCATTATGCATTAAAACATTTTTTAATTATACTCCTTTCACAGCCCCACCAGTGGCACACGAGCCTCTGTTGTCCTCTCGTGGATGGTTTGCCTGTAACAGGAGCAACTGGGATCAGAAAGACCTCTCAGGTCAATCTCTTATTGCAGACAAACACATTATATACACCCTTTAATAAATGTTATCACTCCTGTCTGTAAAAACTCGTTAGGTTAATGTGGTGCTATTTTTAATAAAGCTCAGAGAGCTTGCATTTAACAGCAATTACACTGTATAAACATGAAACAACTCTAAAATTATAGAAGCCAGAGGTTGGTGTCAACTGAAATTCACAGCCCCAAATCTGATCCACGGGACTCAGGCTGACTTTTTGTTTCTGCAGTTACACCCCCCACCTTTCTCAGCAGTGATTCCACATTCTCAGAGGGTTCGGATCTGCTCCTGAGGGAAGAGTTTGACTTCCACGTCACAGCTGGTTCTGCACAGACTCCACTAAAGCCTACAAAACTCAGATGGGAGACATTCCCACCACATCCCCACTCCAGAACTCAAAATGAAACAACATTGTGCCCATCAGGGTCAACTACTGAGGCACTTGACTCAAAAATAGTCTAAAATAGGTAAAGCTTCCTCTTCAATAAGATTTATGGATAAGCTGCAAATAAGTTAATTTTAAGCTGTAAAGTACCTTCTGTGGCAAGGTGTCTTGAGGGGCTGGATAACTTCTTGAACACACTCTGGGAATTTCACCTCTATCTAAACACCATAAACGGAGTCATCCAGATGGAGGTGAGTTCACAGCCTCGGCAAAGAGCTCTGAATGAAGAAAATGGAGATTTTTATTTTCCTTTCTGTGAGCACTTCTTTTCATAAACTGGTGTATATAAGTCAAACTGAAACTCAAGAGTTCAGACTCTATCCTGGCTTCCAGCAGCAGAAAACAAAACCTAGAATAGCTGGAGGGTTAAGTGATCTTTAAAGACTTTCTACTCCAGTGCTCCTGATTGTAATGAGCTGCAACATCTTCAACCAGATTTGGTTTTTCAGTGTCCTAATCTAGAAAGCAGAAGCCACCACCGGCCACTTCTCTGAACACCTGATAGGAAACAAGCAGAACTAGCATTTATCTGAACTTTTCCAGCTTATTTTCAATAATAAGTTCTATTTTCATCAGCATGGACTTCTTGTAAGGCTGTTTCCATATTCTGTTAACCTCTCTGAAACCTTCATGCTCAGCAACCTGGCAACTGTCACACACATTGCACAACCAAGAAAACAAAAGGCCATAGTTTAACTACAGTTGATGCTGAGTCCTCATTAGCCAGGTGTTGTCAGGACTTTATTAATGGCAGTAATTAGTAGGAAGAAAAAAATTTCAGTGGTGGAAGTGGAAATTTTTTCCATTTAAATATTCATTGTTATGGACTCCTCCAGCTTCCCAGTGCAAGTTATCTTACCAGCTCCCTTTGGGCCAGCCCCTGGGGTCAGCTCTGCGAGCACTGGTGAAGGTGAAAGGCTGGAAATGTTAAATTTCTTTCAGAAGTCAGCAGAATGATGTGCTAAGACAAATGACCACCCTCAGAGCCCTGAGCATGGCCTCCAGTTCTCCTTGGGCATTAGGGCAATCTGAGCATGGCCAACATGTATTGCTCTTTTCTTTGGCCTTTTAATTCACAAACAATAAAGCAATAAGGGAGATCAAGAGAAAAAACACTGATTATAGTACCAGTGCCTAAAGAGAGAAAGAGGACAGGCCCATTAAGTGCTCTGCAATTGCCTCATTAATTAATGTCATCAAAGAAATCTGGAAAGTTTTGTAGCAAAGGCCCTTTAAGGAGAATGTGGGAAAATTAAAAAATCCAGGGCAAAATTCTCAGTAAGCTCTGTCTCCATTTGTGGGTGTTCAGCTCTGAAAGAGTAAGATCTAGATTATCAGAGCAACCTGAATGTTCAAACTTGCTGAAGTCCAGGGGATGTAGAGGCACAAGCCCAGAACCAGGAACTCTTGAGCTATTTTCCTGTGGAAATCAATTTACTTCTCAGCTGTAGGAGCCAGAGGCAGCTCAGAGGCTGTGGTTTGGTAAAATCAATCACATTTAGTTAGACTGTGGTGCAACAGTAGAAATTCCACCTGAAATCCTTTGCAGTCACTATCTGAGTTGGCCTGATAGATGTCTCACACATTAAATCCACAACCTCAAGCATATTCAATATACAGGCACTACAGACATGCATTGAAAGTGAAATATCTGCTCTTATTCCACAAACCTTTGGCCTTCTGACCATGTGCAGCTGGTCCCTTGAAGCTTACTTCCATCCAACAGCACACAACAAGCAGAAATAAAGATAAAACCCAGCAACTACTACAACATGATGGTATTTATCTCCTCTGGGTTGTCTGATTTTCTTTTTTTAAGCCCCCAAATGTCTCAGCTGACACTAATTCTTCTATCAGCATAAAATCAGATGGATCCATGCCAAATTCTATCAGCCCTTAGGACCTTGGAATTAAATTCTACTGGCCCAAAGCATTTTTGAGATAAGATCTGTGATTTTCAAAAGTCAGCCAAGTCTTCAGTGTTGTTTTTATCTCCTGCCTCTGAAGGTGGGATGGTGCTTTGCTGTGTCCTAGTGGTGCTTTATATCATAACACAATAGCTCTAAAGTGCTGCAAGACCTTTAGGCTGGAGGGGGAGAGCATAAACCCATAGTGTTTTATTGCTTAAAGTAAATGGTAGTCTTGGAGCAGCACTTGTAAAGAGAGGCTGAGCACATCTGACCTTTCCACAGCCCTGTAACTTTTACTAAGAGCACTCTCCCAAACCCAGGCAACAGGGAAGAGGAGCGAGGTGATTGATACACTGCTGCAGCAGAGAGTGGGCAGCTCAAGAAAGATGGCACTGATTTGAAAAGGCCAGTCTAGGGCTGAGTGTAAATAGCTGCAGAAATGCAGCTCTTATGGGAGATGTTGCTGTTTTAAAAAACCTTCATAAAAAAGAAGCCATTGGGTGAGGTCATTCCATTCCCGGCATTGACGTATTTCAGATTTAGCTGATTTCACACTTTACCCTTTAAAAGTCTCCATTATGTGAAAGGATTTAAGACAAAGGAACTCCATTTCCCGTCCCATTAGATGTCCTGCAATACCTCTATATTTGTTGTTCTGTTTGCAACAGATTTTCACTTCCATGTTGCATGACCTGTTCTCTTTGGTGCATCTTCTGTTCTCTCTGCCCTTGCCTCTGCAATAATATTTTGACTTTTTGCTGGAAAGTTGGTTTAAATGAAATGTGAAAATGGGAGAGGTTGGAAACCCGCATGGTTCTATCAAATGGACACAAAAGAGTTATCCCACTGTCACCTGGGCTGGAAAAGCACTGCTCCCTGCCTGGCATTAGGCATGCAGAGCACTGCCAGCCAGCAAAGCTCCCGAGACACCATCTGTGCACATAATAAAGAGCGGTGGGACTTTTGTAACATAAATGATTGAATTTGCTTTCTCCTTCCCTTGCAGTGGGATTATGCCAGCTATTAAGTGCCATAAGAACTTGCCAGACTACCTCTGAATGTAAAATTTATCTTCTCTGATTCATGCCCTCTCCCACCTCTGCAAGAAAAGTCAGTGCTGCTGTAGGAAATGTTGTTATTTAGCCTGGGCAAAAGTGACTTTACCTGCCTGTCACATCCACCTAAACCAGGAGTGTAGTTATGAACTACAGAAAGCCTGAGCTGCTTTTGGGACTTGCCTTATTCTTCCTTGACAGTGGCACAAACATAAAATGACTATTGGGTTTGAACAACTCTCACAAACCTTTCAAATTTCAGCACCCAGTCAAAGGCCAGAGAGAAGGCAGCACCATTCATCTCTGTCATGTTATGAGCTTCTGAGCCTTGGTTCACTCCAGCACTTGTCTGTCACTTCTCAGATAAGAAGGGAACTTCAGGTTTCTCCAGATTGCCTGTATTTTTCTTCTATAAATAAATAAATTTATTTGCCAACCACATGCATCACCATGAGGACCAGAAGCATTCCCAGAAAGTGACCCTTATCAGACCTGGTTAGGATTATAATGACAAATTTTCCATAAGGTTAGAATTTCATATCTGGAGTGCCTACATCAGGCTAAACAGGTTTGAAACAGCTCAGTCCAAATGAGAAATGCTTCAGAAAACAGGACGAAACAAACAAAATTATTCCTATGCTGAAAGGAAAACCAAGCCAGTGAGTGTTGCTTTTACTGGGAGTGTTAGAGCACCTCATCTTCCTGGCAGGGACATGAAGTGCTGGCAGGGAGCTTTTTAATATGGCCCTGAAAATAAAGATGGGCAGAACAGGTGTGTGCACAAGGCAAAAGTACAAACCTGTTTCATTCTGGCCTCTCCCTGATTCTGCTGTGCTTGACTTTTTGCTCTCCTGCTCTCTTGAACGTGTTGTTCCTGTGGTTATATAAACAAAACACAACCCAATTACGCCCAGGCAAGTCTTTTAAATTTTATAGGTCTGTGGGATGTATGGAGTGGGAAAACTCAGCCTGTACAAATTGAACAACAAATAGAGGCAGCAGGAGGAGCAGCAGCAAGTGCTGGGTAGAGGCAGCTCTTGGCAGGGCTGCACTGGGAGCACTGAGGTCTCACTGAGCCCTGGGCTGCAGCCTTGGGGATGTGAGGAAGAAACGATGTGCTGAGTACACAAGGTCTTATGGTGAATGTAGGACTACAGAATCATAGAATTGTTTAGGCTGGAAAAGGCCTTTAAGATCAGTGAGTCCCAGTGTTAAAAATATAAAAATAAATATTAAATTTTAAAAATATGAAGATGTAAAAAGTATAAAAATACAAAGCTACAAAAATATAAAATATATGAAGGATGGGAATATGTCCCAGATCCTTTAAGTGGACAAGCCATTTGAATCATGCTTAAGCAGGTCCATGGGAAGGGGAATGGAGATTTTCAAAAAGCTGCAGCATCACCTTTCCAGCAGCAAAGCAATAACATCCATGCTCCTCCACCTCTAGGCCAGCATTAGCCCTCCAGGTAAGATGAGATGTCAGACTCTTCACTAGTTTGCTCTAAAGACACCTTGGGACACTTCAGGGTGACACTGTAGGAAAGGACAGGACAACTGGCCTGTCCCAAATGTTAATGGCTTTATTCACTGTAGGTCTGCACAGCTGGAATTTTCCAGGCTGATCATAAAGAGACCACAGCCAAGGTGCCCACGGCTACATGAAAAAAATAGGGAGAGAAAAATATCAGTGTCTGTCTAAAACGAGATCTCCAACTCACAGGAGGAGCAACATCTTGGGGAGGGAAGAGAGGAAAAGGTGTGCTTGAAAGCTGCCCAGTTCTGTGTGACCTGAGTACTGACAGGTGAGAAAACACTCACTCAGAGAACCTAGAGAGGGACACAGGAGACCAAAGCTCCATCTGGGGCTTGAGGTAGTGGGACTCACCAAGACCTGCCCCACTTAAAGTTGGTCTTATTTCAGAGATTGTCTCTCCAGCCAAGAAATGTCTTTTTTCTGTGCTCGTCCCAAAACCTGCTGCATTGTGGTCATAGCTGATATCCACACTTCAACCTGTCTACTTGCAGGACTTCTGTTCATAAATCACCAGCTCTCCCCTTTCCCACAGCAATCCCAGTGCTTGGTAAATTCAGCTCTGCACAGGAGCCTGTAGGCAGGCCTAACACATAAACATATATCAATAAATAAAGATTTAAATTCATGGTTAAAGATTTCTGAAGCTCAAACAAAAAAAAAAAAAAAAAAAAAAAAAGGCTACTTCAGCTTCTGTTAAGCTTCTGACCCTGTTAAGCCCTGATGAAGAGAATTAGCACTCCCATACAAGGTGGCAATTGCACTTTCCTTGCAGTCCCTCTGCTTGTGTCCCTTTTACCCTTCTCCTGCCCACTGCCAGGCCTGACTGACACTTTTTGTGCTTGCTTCATTACTGTGTCCCCAGAGAAAAAGGGAGAGGTGAGAGGAAAGGAGGAGTGAGAAAAGGGAAAAAATAATTACAATGGGATTTCATTGACAAGCAGAAAAAAAGGAAGTGTCCCTCTGGGTTAGATCAATAATGCAGCACTTGTTATCTTGATCTTCTTAATAAACCACAAGCAACCCAGATATATTTCTATCTGTGAATCAATGCTTCACAATGTTTCTATCACAATACAGCCAGTACATGCAACCACACAAAAATAAAATGAAATGGGCTGGTTTATTGATTGTCCGAACAAGAAACCTTGTCGTTTGCATAGATTATCAGCAGAGAAGTGCTGCCTGCTTTGCTTCTGTTTAATTACTTTTGCTTTGTTTCAGCCTTTCTCTGTCCCACTGGGGCCTTCTGAATTACCAGGCAATAGCAAAGGCTAAATCCTTCCCCATTTTAACCCCAAAGACATTTGCTAAACCTGCAACCAGGTTTGCAAGCTGCCTTTGGATCTGTGTTCTCCAGCAGTGAAGCACTCTCCAGCTCTGCTTTTATTCCTCTGTAGTCAGAGGGGTTGGAGGTGTTGCTGCACTTCACAGGGGGCAGAACTGGCCTCGAGTTCCTTGCCCTGGATAAAGTTTAATTACACAGCTAATTATACAGCTGATTTCACCTCTTTTCATCCCTTTTTTGTTCCTGCCTGCAAAGGTCACCCTCCCTGACCCGCTGCTGTGCAGGTTACAACCACCCACCCCAAGCCTTGCCCTGCAGAAGGAATTGCTGGGCTGGGGTCAGGCTGCAGAGTCCTCCCAGGCTCTGTGAAGCTGTGCTGACCCTCGTGGCAGCTGACCCGTGAATAAAATGCCCAAAGGCATTTTGTGTTTGGGGATTTTTGGCTCCCTGATGGACCCCGTGGATCGTGGCATGCCAGGTACAAGGGCAGGGATGCAGAGCAGCCTCTGGAGGAGCTGGACTCAAGAGAAGGGCAGAGAAGGGCTCCCCACACCCCACTGCTGAGTGACCTGCAGAGCTGCACCCCTTGGTTAACCCCACAACAGAGAGAAGGACCCCCATTCCACCCAGATAGTGCCAGGTTGCCCACAGACATCATCCACGGCAAAGCAAGGAATGCTTTGATCATCCCAGACTGAATTCCGGTCTCTTCTATTCTGCTTTTTCAATTTTCAGTAATGCCTTGAGGCTTCTATGGACAAAAAGAAATATCAGAATAAAGCCAGAAAAGCCTTCAAGATTTGACCAATGAAGAAATTACTCATTTTCAGACCATGTGATGAAAGCAACACACACAGAAGGAGCAAGGTAACGTCTTGTTGTCTAACAATTCAGGTTTTGGGCATGATAATATTTCCTGTGGGTCTGGTGAATCCATGCTGCAGCTTGCATTGATCAAATGAAGGTCCTGAAGTAATTCCCCAACTTTCTTAGGCATTTACCATAGATATTACCAAGGTTTGAAAAGGCAGCCCCTGAATGAATGCATATCAGCCCCCTTCCCACTGAGACAGCATAAAATCCTTCAAGAAAAAATGTAATTAAGTTAGACTTGTGAATGATAATGAGTTTCTATTGCACCCCGCTGTGAGCAGCGGCAACATCTGAAAATTATTTTTCGCTGTCTACAACCAAGCAATAGCTGTTTTATTAGAAGCAGGGGTGGAGCTGAGAGCCTGGACTGCTGCAGCTCCAAACTGCCTTTGAGGCCAAACTCTTGTGGAAGATATTGCTGTGGATTAAAGCTCTGCATCTGCATGTGCTTAGAAGATGCAGTGAACCTCTCTTCCCAGTCCAAGCCACTCCTGGTTTTCTCCAGCCATGTCTCACCCTCCCCTCCAGATTTTCTTTTCCAGGTTGGACATCTTGGCCCCTTTGCTGTTGGTCCCAAGGGAAAAGCTGCTCTGTGCCCCTTGTCCAGCCCTGCAGGACATCCTGCACCAGGCAGCCAGACTCAGAGATCAGCAGTGTTTCCACAGTGCTGCCACAAGAGCTGGTTTGTTCCCTGTTTATTTCTTGCTAATTCCTTATGCTTGAGTGACCTGTTTGATTCTGCAAGCTCACACCTTCTCAGGGACTCTGTTTTTAGTCCAACATCTCGTTCCCTGGGTCTCTGCTGAGGCCAAGGACCATCAGAGTGTAGGTACACACATGAATGGGGAAGCACACTTATATGTGTGTGTAATGTTGTGGTTTCTTCCCCCTTGTGCACAGTTTATATTCAGATATATCCCACCTGTGTTACCACTCACTAGAATGAGATCTTTACACTCAGCTCTTGTTCACTTTGGGAGCTGGGAGGGTTTTTAAAAATGAAAGAAAGCAAACACAAACAACTGTTGGCCCTTGCAATGCATGAGAGGGTAGGTTTTTATCTACCTAGAAATAACAGTTTTATCTAGGACCCCAAACACACCAGGATGAAAACCACTTGAGAATTTTATCCAGGAGAGTTCATTGCCTTAATCCTGGATAATCCATATCTAATCCTTTTTATAATCTTACTCATCTACTTGCCTCAATAGTTTTCCACAGCAGGGAGTTTACATTTCATAAAAGGAATATTTTCCTCTTCCTTTTTTGCAATTACTTTTACTATCATAGAAGTTCCCATGTGCAAGTGTTCTTCAGCCAAACCAAAAATACATTTTATCTTTTTGATGCCATGCTTTGTAAATGACCAGAGAATTGTTTTGTTTCCCAACAGGACTGGTAATCCACGTGGCTGGTACCAGGTATATTTTGGATTTAGGAACAGTCACAGACCCCTGAAACTCATGAGTGTCAAACACATACCAAATACATTAGATGTTCATTTTTGAACATCTAATGTATTTTATCAGAAGAAAAGCAGTCTTCAGTATCTTACAATGATATCCAGTATATTTTAGGGCTGGCCATGAAAGAGACATTAAGAGAGACATTAAATCTTGCCCTCTAGATGGGGTCATATGGAACAAGGACCTTTTCCAGCTGCCTTTTCCAAGCTCTGGTGCACAACAAGCATCCTGAAGAAGTTCTCCAAGTCTCAGAGATTCCCCCTCTCTCTGCCAGGCAATCTGGACTGCCTGGCCAGTCTGTCAGGGAGCTCTTCTGCCAGTCAGGACCTTCATCAGCAAGGGTAAGACACAGCAGGAAAAGGCAGAGCACTGCCCTCCTGCTCGCTTGCTGTGTGAGTCAGGGGCAGAAACCAGGAGAAATCACATCCATGGAACCTGAGAGATTCAGTTTTCCTGTAGTTTTCTGGTCACAGCACTCACTGGTGTAACAGATGTGTTGATTTCTGGTTTAAGAATCTGCTTGAATTCTCTGTATTGTGCTTAAGGAAACAAGACAGATGTGCATTTTCCTTTTGTGTGCGTGTGAATGATTTAAAAAGGGTTACACAGAAAATGTAGCTGCCACATATCACTACTTTCTCATCCTGACAGAAACAAATCAGCAAGCCTTCAAACTTTTGTTAACCACTCAGGGTGAAGGGGATGTAGCATCTCCTCTGAAGTTAATAACATGACTCTGGGTCCAGGCAAGTGTAACAACCACAGTGTTAAACTGGATAATCTATTAGCAATCAAAGATCTGGTACCAAATCTACACTCTACAAATAACATGCCAAAAATGAACTGCAAACCCTGCACCAAGACAGAGAATAACTAGCAGAAATAGGCAGATTTGTCCCCAGGATGCAGGTGGTGCAGCTGTATTTTTTGCTCAGGGAACCTACAAAACAAATTGTAGTTTGTTTTGTAATCACCGAAGAAATCCTATTTATTCCTTCCATTAAGGAGAGCATCCTCACTTGAAATTCAAACCTCTGTGCTCAGCTACCCAGCTCCTCATTTCATAAAGAATTTCAGAAAGAGCTCCTTTGACCCTTAACCCTCTATGCAATTTCCAAACCCCTGGCTAATCACACACAGCTAATGAACATGGTTGGTACCACACTCTAAAGGGATGCTGGCTGGTGCTAATGAAGAATCTGCTCCTCACTGTGGGTACTGGGGAGCCCAAAGATGAGCTCCCTCTTCTCACCCACCATCAACAGCATCTCTCTGAAAATCCCCAACTTTTTTTTGAGCTGCTGGTAATAAAAACAATTTTGTAGGGCTAGATCTTAAATACAAGCAGATCACTTCCAGCTGCTCCTTATCTAATTTCTGTTGTCATCTGACACTGTTCATTTACAGTACATCAATCTAGCCTGGGAATATTTGAAATATTAATTAGGGAATGGCCTCAGCTCATTACCAGGGATGCTTGTAGCAGGATGCATGCCTGCTTACAGGTATCCAAACTGCTGTGCAGCACAAATAATCACTGCTTCCTTCCTTAGGGAATGGCTGAGCAGAACTATTCTAACTGGCTGTAATTGAGCCAGCTCGGGTGCTGCACTGGTTCTGTATTTCAGCCACAATAATGAGCTTTGGGGAGACATAAAATATATCAGGATCTTGTACAGCCCCACTTGGAGCTGTGCTGGCACAACCAGGCTGAATCACAGTGCAGTTTCCCTTGGTTTTATTCCCAGCATTGTGGAATTATTTTGGCTGGAAAAGCCCTGTGAGATCATCGACTCCAACCAGTAACCCAGCAACACTGTGTTCACCACTAAACCATGTCCCCAAATTTTTTGAACACTTCCAGGGATGGTGAATCCATCACCTCTCTGAGCAGCTGTTCTAGTCAAACCACCCTTCCAGTGAAGAAATTTTTCCTAGTATCTAAGGCAGTTTGAGTCCATCAGTACCCCCCTGTGATCAGCCCCCACGTGGGTAAGCTCAGAGGTGTTTTCAATATTCCCATGAACCTGCTATGGGGCAGAGGAGCATCTCCCACCTGCCCCACCCCACTGGTGGGGTGCAGGAGGGTGCCAGGTCAGGGTGGGCTGCCTGCTGGGTTCTTCCCAGATTTCCAGCAGGTTTTCCAGCCAGTGCTGGGCTGTTCTGGGAGCACATTAAATCCTGCTCACCCACCCAGCCCACAGTTCCTAACGGTGACCTTACCTTCTCTTTTGTTTCACTCCTTTTTGGCAAGGCTGGACCATATAAAATGGAGGAGAACACCACAAAGTGCTGTCTCCACCTAAAAAGGATGGGGCAGCAAGAACTGGGCCTTTCTGGGTGCCCTCAAACACCTGACCACACTTTACCCCAATGCCATTTCTTGCTGGAGCAGGGGGAATTACCAACAGCCACAGGCTGTTATCAATGATAATTATCAATATTGTCACATAAATGGGAAAACAAGGGCTTGGCTTCTACAAGGTACAGATCACTTGGCTGTGCACAGAGCTACAGCTCTCTCACACCCTGCAGGGGCATTCCTTGGTTTGCATTTTTGGGGAGGGGTGTCATTCTGGGGGGAGAAGAGGAGCCAGAGAGACCAGTCCCATTCTGCTGCATCCCAGCTCTGCCCAAAAGCACCACAAAACACCAGTGTGGTGAGGCACAGGATTCAGCCCCTCCTGCACCTTCCCTGGTGAGGCAGAATTGAGGAGCCAGTCAATGAACACACACACAAAGCACTGGAACTGTCACTGCAATGCCTGGAAAACAGCTAATTTCTGCATACTCTGGCTGTCTGTTGCTGAGACATGGAAGGAAGATGGGCCAGTGATTGACAAAGTGAGACATTAACTCCATCAAGCAGATGGAGAATGGCATAATTATGAAAATAATAGCAGTGATTGGCCAAGTTATGACAAAAAAAACCCATGTTGTAGGAATTATTTACATTTAGAGTTGTTGAAGGCTAATTTATTCTAGTGTTGGATAGCAAGAGGAAATGTAGAAATTGCAATCCCTGAAATGCTCATAACAGGTGGTATAGACCAGAAAAATGGCTCCCAGCTAAAGGGGTTTAATTGCATCTCCTGATGAATGAAATTAACCTTTATTTGGGGCTGATGTTGGGCACATATCACCCAACAGCATTTCTCAAAAGGCTCATGTTGCTGCCATCACAGTTAATGGTTTAAATGAGTTCACTGTGGTCTGGAGCAGCAGAGCTTGGAGCCACCAGGGTGTCAGATAAGAGGAATTAAGCTGTACCCACAGGACTAGCTCTGGAGCAATTAAAGTCCCTCATCAACAAACAATTTGCAGGGAGATGAGGAAAAACTGATAAAGGAGTTGGTTTTGAATAAAGAGAAAACACATGCTGCCATTCTGCTTATGCTTCTGTGCTTCAAGAGGGGCAAACCTGGCCATGTGTCTGTGGTGGCCAGTCAGGAAACCTCTGACCTTCCTAAATAAAACATTCTCATCTAGGACATTGAAATATGAGTGAAGATTGTCATGCTGCCAGGAACACTTACATATTTCATATTTAACCCTAACACTTCTCACCTCTCTGAAGTTTTTCATCAATTTCCCTGCCATATTTGCTATTTGTCAAAGGCAGTTGGCCCCAGCTCACCCATGACATTCCTGGGGGCAGTGGCATTACCTGGGCTGGTGGCACCAGCTGAGGATGTGCAGACCTGCCCTCTCCACTCTTCCTGCCAGCGAGGAGGCACTTCCTCCTGTCCCCCTGGATGAAGGGTATTTTGGGATTTAGCCACACTTCCTCAACCACAGGCTCCCTGCCTCTTTGGCAGCTCAGACACTGCTTTGGAAACAGGAGAGTTATTGAGTGCTTAAATTCATTCTCATTCTATGGGGAGCTTCTGCCTTATTTACTGCACCCCTCCAGCCCTCGTGCTGGATTATTCCTCACCTTTCCAGGGGTGTTCATCATCCTGCCTCAAACATTAACCACTTGCTCTCTGCAGAAAACTGCTCTTGCTCTTGCCTGTGGGGAAGCCAGGGCAGAGGGACACCCACGATGCCAGGAGGAGACCAGCTGGAAATCAAATCCACGAGGATGCTGCCCACATCCCTGGCTGTACCCCAGCCTCATTCCCCAAAGGGGTGATCAGCACTTTGGGTACCAGAGAGGGGCACACAGCTTCCCCAGCAATGGACCAGCAGTATTTAAACCTATTTCTCTGTCTCCCTTTTGATATAAACTGCTCATAAAGCAGCTCCTTTGCTGTTCAGTCTTTATCCCTCCTTGGCATCACCCTGCTCTTACTGTGGGTGGTGTCATGGGAAGTAACAGGGACTACAGGACAAAATGGACAGTCTAAAATGGAGCATTTCTGGGTTTCCTGTTTTTGCCTCCTCCCATCCTCAGCTGCTCCCACTCCTCAGCCAAGGCAGGTTTCATTTCCCCCTAGGAACCAAAGCCCTGTACGAGAAAGGAACATGAAATCTGAGATTGAGTCACCCACATGCTCCCAGCACCCCCACATCTTTCTGCTCTCAGCACCTCTCAAATAATTGCCCCAGCCCATCCTGCACCCCAAACACTGAGCCCTGCCCTCTCCCTGCCCCCAGCTCCTATCCCTCCCAGCCATGGGACAGAAGGGCTGTTCTCCTCCAAGCTGAATGCAAACACCAGAACACATCTGATATTCAGTATTTTAGGGTCTTTCTGATGATTCAGATTTAGCCATAGTTGCAAAACTTTGTGAAGCTGAGCAGATCCTGCCGTGAGCTGCCAGGGCAAGGGAAGCAGCAGCCCCGCCCAGCAGAGTGCAGCTCACACAGCCACAGGCTGGGGAAAGGGGAGAAGGGCAGGAAAAGTTAATAGAAAAGTGGAAAATGCTGCTATGAAATTGCTTTTTCAAGAACATTGATAAACTGCCCGGATAAAGACTCCCTGGAGCCTTGCTGCAGAAAAAACCTGCAGCACCTGACACAGAGCCTGGCCCAGGCTGCTGCACCTGAGCACAACTGAGCAGTGACCACAGGATTTAGGCTCTAGTTTAAGTCACACACAGTCACTTTATGTAGCAGAACTGTTTTTTTTTTTCAAACGCCAGATTCTGCCACCCAAAGGCTTTTGAGTCTAAGACGTGAGAAACTCCAGCAAAGTTCCTCCTTAGGGACACCTCACAGTGCCTGAAAAAAATACAGAGCCTCTGTTAGTGCTGTACCTGCTCTGTGAACAAGGAGAGAGCTGCAGCTATCCCTGGCTGTCCACCTGTGCCTTCCAGAAACATGGAATTCACTCAATACACACAAAGAGGAAACGTCCATTTTTCACTGAATTTTTCCTCAGTTAGGTTGTTGTGTTTTGTTCCGTTTTATTTAGGACAGAAAAAAAAATATTAATTACATGCTGCCAAGATCTTTGGAGAAAAATTCAATATTATCTTTTACTGCAAAAAAGGAATTAATCAAGGCTCCATTCCAAATCTAGCAGCAGTCCTGACTTTGACGTGCCGAGGAAAATAATAACTTTCAGCACATACTAATTGTCTTGTTAACATGGATTATGCAGCCAGCCAAATAAATGTCATTCACACTTTCATGCGGAAGAACATAAATCTAAAAATCAGAAATGCATAATATTTTTTAATCTTCTCCTTTCTTCCCATTCTGTTTTCATAGCCTAAATATATTTACAGTTTTAATCCATGCAAACAAAGCAAGAGTCTCTGCTGGAGACTTTTGAAACCTCCCAGGGGGTCTCAAGCTCAAGGTGGTCAGATTTGTAAAACAACAAGCTTGGTTCCCATGTAGCCTTAAAACCAGTTTATACTTTCTTGGCACTGCAAAGCGGTTTTGAAATGAGGATAATTTACACTCAATTTAATTTACACGAAGTCTCCTTCTCGTGCCAGCACAGCACAAACACGGCTGGGGCTGCCCTTTGCCGGGGAGTGAGTGTGCTGAATACTCACTTTGTTCCCTCGAGAGGAGGAATGGCTCCAGAACCAGGGAGCAAGCCAAGCCCCCTGAGGTGGTTTCCCCAGGGGAGATAACTCCTCATCCCACCAGGCTGGTTCAGCCTTGGCTTCACCCATCTCCCTCCCAGCAGTGCAAGAGCCACTCACACCCTCGATGGTGGATTTTCTCTGTCAAAGCCCTCCTCATGCCATCACCTCACCTGGTGGCAGGAGCAGGGCAGAGGAAGAGGTGAGGTGACCCTGCTCAGCATGCCAGCAGCCAGGCCCTCCCCAAAGACAAAATAACTGTTTGGCTGAAGGAGGGAATGGCCAAACAAGGAGATTTAGGCTTACACAGAACACAGATAAACTTCACTCATTGACTTTGCCTCTGCAGTTATTAAATTTCAGCATTCATCTCAGCCCTGGGAAAGCAGCACCCATCAAGAGAGCCCAGCACTGCTGGGTTCTGACCTCCCCAGCACAAATGCACAGCAGAAACTGCTCTGTGGGCTTCCCCTGATTTTACAGCAGCCTGGCAAACAGCACAGCTCTGGCACAAGGCTGGGTTAAGCCTGTGCTGCTGAGCCCTGGCTCCCTCCCAGCACCCTGTTCCTGTGCAGGATTATCCCTCCCCACACCCAGCATTGTCACAGCTGTCCCTGGGCTCGCCACACACTGATCCAGCTGCTGGCTCAGGAATCTCTTCTGGCACTGCTCCGCATCACCCCTCTCTGCTGAGGCCTCTTTAATCAGGAATATCCCATCTTTCCTGGTCTCCTGTGCTGGGGCTAGCAGGTGTCAGCAGTGACAGCAGTCACTGGGAGCATTGGAGCTGTCACCACACCACCCCCCTTCTCCATGGTGGCAGTTCTCCCACTCCATGCACACACCACTGCTGTGAGCTGAGTCCAAAGCTGCCCTACAACCCCCTGTGCCTGCCCCCAGACTGGCTCCGAGCTGGCATCTTGCTGCTGCAGCCATGCTGTGTCTCTGTATTCTCCTGACTTTGCATTGCACGTCTGCATTTGTGATTTTCACCGTCCTTTCGTGCTGAAATGCCACCTCTGCACTCAGGGATGAATGCCCAGCAAGGCTCCGAGTCTGGATTAGTGACACCAAAACCAGCGCATCTCCTTCCCTCCCCACCCCTGCCATGGATAGGAGCACCTTCCACTGGGCCAAGTTGCTCAGAGCCCCATCCAGCCTGGATTGAACACTTCCAGGGATGGAACCCTGCCTCTCTGCAGGAAAGAGGCCGAGGGGCTGTGCTGCTCTAAACCCTGCTGCCCTTCCCAGCAGTAAATCCAAGCCTGTTGTGAAAGGCACCGATGCTGTAGGTGAGGAGCAGGGCTGGCAGAGGGGAAGCAGCCCTGACAGAGCAATTCCAGCAGAGGCTTATGGACAGGCACAATTAAAACAAGCACTATGGTTTCAATTAACTGTTCTCCCCAGCAGCACAGGCTTGGAAGCGACTTTTAATAGATCTCTTCCACCGCAGTGCACAAACTCTATTGCCATTGCTTCACCGATTATTGGAAGTTAGCAGAGTGCAGCAGCTCCCTCACAGCAGCTTCAATAGCGATTTGAGGAGCTGTCTGTTATGAGCCAGCCCTGCTGTGGATGGGGAGGCTGAGCAGGGAATGGAGTGTGACCATTTTTCAGGTAGTTTATCTACCCAGGCCCTGCTCTGCTGCCTTTGGGGGACGTGCTGGCCCTGCTCCTGCTGCCACTGCACTGGAGCAGCATCCCAGCCTCCATCCCAGCCTCNTATTCCAGCTTCATCTCACCCTCATCCCAACCTCATCCCAGCCTCCATCCCAGCCTCATTCCAGCCTCCATCCAGCCTCATCTCAGCCTCATTCCAGCCTCTATCCCAGCCTCCATCCCAGCCTCCAAGGAATGCCTGGACCACGCTGTGTCTGTCTTGATTAAATCACAGGAGCACACAATTCTCCCAGCACCTTGGGCTGATTGGGAGTGAGGCTCGGCATAATCTCTTTGTGATAGATTTTCTTCCCCACTCAGAGATTCATCCTGATGAGTTTAAACTTTCTTTTTTTAGCTTGCAAAACACTCCCCCAGGAGGGCAGGCTGCTGCCAGCCCCACCATGTGGCTCCTGCACGTGGTCTCCTGGCAGTGCAAGGAGTGCAGAGCAGATTTATTTGGCCAGGTGTGAAGGTCAGCCACCTGCCTGGACATTTGGGAACAACATTAAACATAGATGTTATATATGTTATATATGTGTCAGCATGCACAGGCCCTGGAAGAAATTCTGGCTGTAGCAGCCAGCAAACCAAAGAGCACCAAGGAAAGCAGAGCTGTGCTTTCATTCCTCACCTTGAAACTCTCTGTAAGAAGCAAAAGTTGTTTTTAATAGAAATTATTAACCTTTAGAACAACTGACTTATAGATGTCAGAGATTCTCTAACTCTACAGTTTTAAAATCAATCCTGCCAGGCTTTCTAAAAATCCTATTATAAAATAGAAAATACCACTCAAGTTTTCCAATACAAATGGCAGCTATGAACAGGTTTTCATTTCCTTACCCCATGGCTACTCCTTGACTACAAGAAAATAAAGTGGCAGAGGCTGAGATGTGAACCAGGAGGCTCAGAGACCACAGAGTTCCCATGCCCTTGTGTCTCTATTTCTGAACTTGTAAAAAAAGAGATGGAGATACCCACCAGCTTTCTACAAAGGTACCACAGTGCCCTTGAATTACAGAACTGTGAGTAGTTAATTTTCTCCTAGAACTGGTTGTTCCCATTATTTCCTTCAACATGGTCTTGGTCCTTCTTGACTCCTTCCTACAAATGTCCACTTTAACTTAGGTTACCTCCAATGGTCCCCAAGGCCTCAAAGATGGGGCACCACAGACATCAAACCCTGCAGCTCCCCTCCTTTCTTTCACCTGGAAAACAGAGGCTCACATACCTGAATTCCTGTGTAGCCAGGAGAATTACCAAGTCCTACTTTCTAATGGAAAACATGTGAGCAGATATTCTTACATCCCCTAGATGCATGTTCATGCTGTAATTTTCTCTCAACTAAGCCCATGGAAGAATCTCTCTTTTACCAGGCCAGCTATTTTTACAGACCTTTTCAGAAACCTATTACCTTTTAAAGCTCTTGTCTGTTAAATTGCATTGAAATTGGCCAATTCTTCAAACTTTACCCAGAGCAGCCTGACAGGTGGGCTCCAGGCATTTGATATTCCCACAGCCCTTGTTCTCACCAGACAAGAAGCTCCCAAAACCCAACAACCAACCTCCCTCCTGCCAGCCAGCCTAACAAAGATGGTGCCTGTGGGATTAACAGCCCCCAAGCCAGGATGCCCTGGACTGTGGGGAAAGGTCAGGGTGAGAGTTAAGGTTAGAGAAGTTTCTCTTTGGATAAAGGAAGGTGACATTAAGGGCAATTAAATGTAGTTAAATCACACCTCCTCTCTCTTAAAACATGCTAGTGTGGATTCACAAACTCACTGAGATGTTTTTGATGAATTTTGATTCCTTCCCTCCAAAATCTCCATCTGTGGTCAGGGGAAATTCCTACACAAATCCCACTTGGCACTGCATAATTCAAGGTTCCTTTTCTGAAGCATCTCCCCAGGCTGTCTGCACCCCTCAGTTCCCCACCAACACCCTGTTCCTCTTGCTTCTTTCTTATCTTAAAAATGATAATGAGTTTTCTCCCCATCTTGGTCTGGATCAATCTCTCTCATTTTTCTCCAAGGGTTTTCAAATATTGGACACCACAAGACAAAAATTTTGTCTTCCTTTTTTTTCCTAGCTTGAAAGAAATAATTTCACCTAGATGGCTGCAGTGAACACACTGCAATAACAAGAAGCTTTTCTAGAAGGGCAAATTAGTGGTGGTACCAACTGGGAGTGATGCTGGTTTATAACATCAGATGTAATCTCTCAGCAACAGGAGGAAAAACGCTTGCAGAGAAATGCTGTTTGTCATTGGCCACTATGGTGGTGCATCCAATTACACTGCTTTCATTTCAGATCCAGGGGACACAGCTCAGGGAGGTCCCACAGCTGCAATAAACACCTGTGAGGCAGGGACCCAGCCAGCAGGAATTAGAGTTTCCCTGTGCCCTATTCCATAGGACAGGGCACAAAGTCTGGTCTGTTTGCCTCAGATCCTTTTGGGCTCCTCGGAGAAATCTCGAGGCTTTTGATAGTCTGGAGAGATGCACGCAGAGCAGGCAGGTCAAAGGGAGGGACAAGCATCACTTGTTCAGAAAACTGAGTCAGCACATCAAATCCCATCCAGAGCCAAAGGAAGTCTGACCTAAAGACTCTAAGTCTGCTCTGAATCCTACTGGGCCACTGGTCTATGATTTTTTTTTTTTTTTT